>JBBGZY010003503.1:0-205342 GCA_037952925.1 Lithobates clamitans | reverse complement strand
CAGGATCCCCGATCTCCTCCATGTCATCTTATGTACACAGGATCCCCGATCTCCTCCATGTTATCTTATGTACACAGGATCCCCGATCTCCTCCATGTCATCTTATGTACACAGGATCACCGATCTCTCCTCCATGTTATCTTATGTACACAGGATCCCCGATCTCCTCCATGTTATCTTATGTACACAGGATCCCCGATCTCCTCTCCATGTTATCTTATGTACACAGGATCCCCGATCTCTCCTCCATGTTATCTTATGTACACAGGATCCCCGATCTCCTCCATGTTATCTTATGTACACAGGATCCCCGATCTCCTCTCCATGTTATCTTATGTACACAGGATCCCCGATCTCCTCCATGTTATCTTATGTACACAGGATCCCCGATCTCCTCCATGTTTTCTTATGTACACAGGATCCCCGATCTCTCCTCCATGTTATCTTATGTGTACACAGGATCCCCGATCTCCTCCATGTTATCTTATGTACACAGGATCCCCGATCTCCTCCATGTTATCTTATGTACACAGGATCCCCGATCTCCTCTCCATGTCATCTTATGTACACAGGATCCCCGATCTCCTCCATGTTATCTTATGTACACAGGATCCCCGATCTCCTCCATGTTATCTTATGTACACAGGATCCCCGATCTCCTCCATGTTATCTTATGTACACAGGATCCCCGATCTCTCCTCCATGTTATCTTATGTACACAGGATCCCCGATCTCCTCCATGTTATCTTATGTACACAGGATCCCCGATCTCCTCTCCATGTTATCTTATGTACACAGGATCCCCGATCTCCTCTCTATGTTATCTTATGTACACAGGATCCCCGATCTCTCCTCCATGTTATCTTATGTACACAGGATCCCCGATCTCTCCTCCATGTTATCTTATGTACACAGGATCCCCGATCTCCTCCATGTTATCTTATGTACACAGGATCCCCGATCTCCTCTCCATGTTATCTTATGTACACAGGATCCCCGATCTCCTCTTCTATGTTATCTTATGTACACAGGATCCCCGATCTCTCCTCCATGTTATCTTATGTACACAGGATCCCCGATCTCTCCTCCATGTTATCTTATGTACACAGGATCCCCGATCTCCTCCATGTTATCTTATGTACACAGGATCCCCGATCTCCTCTATGTTATCTTATGTACACAGGATCCCCGATCTCCTCCATGTTATCTTATGTACACAGGATCCCCGATCTCCTCCATGTTATCTTATGTACACAGGATCACCGATCTCTCCTCCATGTTATCTTATGTACACAGGATCCCCGATCTCCTCTATGTTATCTTATGTACACAGGATCCCCGATCTCCTCCATGTTATCTTATGTACACAGGATCACCGATCTCCTCTCCATGTTATCTTATGTACACAGGATCCCCGATCTCCTCCATGTTATCTTATGTACACAGGATCCCCGATCTCCTGCATGTCATCTTATGTACACAGGATCCCCGATCTCCTCCATGTTATCTTATGTACACAGGATCCCCGATCTCCTCCATGTCATCTTATGTACACAGGATCCCCGATCTCCTCCATGTTATCTTATGTACACAGGATCCCCGATCTCCTCCATGTTCATCTTATGTACACAGGATCACCGATCTCTCCTCCATGTTATCTTATGTACACAGGATCCCCGATCTCCTCCATGTTATCTTATGTACACAGGATCCCCGATCTCCTCTCCATGTTATCTTATGTACACAGGATCCCCGATCTCTCCTCCATGTTATCTTATGTACACAGGATCCCCGATCTCTCCTCCATGTTATCTTATGTACACAGGATCCCCGATCTCCTCTCCATGTTATCTTATGTACACAGGATCCCCGATCTCCTCCATGTTATCTTATGTACACAGGATCCCCGATCTCTCCTCCATGTTATCTTATGTACACAGGATCCCCGATCTCTCCTCCATGTTATCTTATGTACACAGGATCCCCGATCTCTCCTCCATGTTATCTTATGTACACAGGATCCCCGATCTCCTCTCCATGTTATCTTATGTATACAGGATCCCCGATCTCCTCCATGTTATCTTATGTACACAGGATCCCCGATCTCCTCCATGTTATCTTATGTACACAGGATCCCCGATCTCCTCCATGTTATCTTATGTACACAGGATCCCCGATCTCTCCTCCATGTTATCTTATGTACACAGGATCCCCGATCTCCTCTCCATGTTATCTTATGTACTCAGGATCCCCGATCTCCTCCTTATGTTATCTTATGTACACAGGATCCCCGATCCCCTCCTCCATGTTATCTTATGTACACAGGATCCCCGATCTCTCCTCCATGTTATCTTATGTACACAGGATCCCCGATCTCCTCCATGTTATCTTATGTACACAGGATCCCCGATCTCCTCCATGTTATCTTATGTACACAGGATCCCCGATCTCTCCTCCATGTTATCTTATGTACACAGGATCCCCGATCTCCTCTCCATGTTATCTTATGTACACAGGATCCCCGATCTCCTCCATGTTATCTTATGTACACAGGATCCCCGATCTCCTCTCCATGTTATCTTATGTACACAGGATCCCCGATCTCCTCTCCATGTTATCTTATGTACACAGGATCCCCGATCTCTCCTCCATGTTATCTTATGTACACAGGATCCCCGATCTCCTCTCCATGTTATCTTATGTACACAGGATCCCCGATCTCTCCTCCATGTTATCTTATGTACACAGGATCCCCGATCTCCTCTATGTTATCTTATGTACACAGGATCCCCGATCTCCTCCTTATGTTATCTTATGTACACAGGATCCCCGATCTCCTCTCCATGTTATCTTATGTACACAGGATCCCCGATCTCCTCCATGTCATCTTATGTACACAGGATCCCTGATCTCTCCTCCATGTTATCTTATGTACACAGGATCCCCGATCTCCTCTCCATGTTATCTTATGTACACAGGATCCCCGATCTCTCCTCCATGTCATCTTATGTACACAGGATCCCCAAACTCTCCTCCATGTTATCTTATGTACACAGGATCCCCGATCTCTCCTCCATGTTATCTTATGTACACAGGATCCCCGATCTCCTCTCCATGTTATCTTATGTACACAGGATCCCCGATCTCCTCTCCATGTTATCTTATGTACACAGGATCCCCGATCTCCTCTCCATGTTATCTTATGTACACAGGATCCCTGATCTCCTCTCCATGTTATCTTATGTACACAGGATCCCCGATCTCCTCCATGTTATCTTATGTACACAGGATCCCCGATCTCCTCCATGTTATCTTATGTACACAGGATCCCCGATCTCCCCCATGTTATCTTATGTACACAGGATCCCCGATCTCCTCTCCATGTTATCTTATGTACACAGGATCCCCGATCTCCTCTCCATGTTATCTTATGTACACAGGATCCCCGATCTCTCCTCCATGTTATCTTATGTACACAGGATCCCCGATCTCCTCTCCATGTTATCTTATGTACACAGGATCCCCGATCTCCTCCATGTTATCTTATGTACACAGGATCCCCGATCTCTCCTCCATGTTATCTTATGTACACAGGATCCCCGATCTCCTCCATGTTATCTTATGTACACAGGATCCCCGATCTCCTCTATGTTATATTATGTACACAGGATCCCCGATCTCCTCTCCATGTTATCTTATGTACACAGGATCCCCGATCTCCTCTCCATGTTATCTTATGTACACAGGATCCCCGATCTCCTCTCCATGTTATCTTATGTACACAGGATCCCCAATCTCCTCCATGTTATCTTATGTACACAGGATCCCCGATCTCCTCTATGTTATATTATGTACACAGGATCCCCGATCTCCTCCATGTTATCTTATGTACACAGGATCCCCGATCTCCTCTATGTTATCTTATGTACACAGGATCCCCAATCTCCTCTCCATGTCATCTTATGTACACAGGATCCCCGATCCCCTCTATGTTATTTTATGTACACAGGATCCCCGATCTCCTCCATGTTATTTTATGTACACAGGATCCCCGATCTCCTCTCCATGTTATCTTATGTACACAGGATCCCCGATCTCCTCTCCATGTCATCTTATGTACACAGGATCCCCGATCCCCTCTATGTTATTTTATGTACACAGGATCCCCGATCTCCTCCATGTTATCTTATGTACACAGGATCCCCGATCTCCTCCATGTTATCTTATGTACACAGGATCCCCGATCTCTCCTCCATGTTATCTTATGTACACAGGATCCCCGATCTCCTCTATGTTATCTTATGTACACAGGATCCCCGATCTCCTCCATGTTATCTTATGTACACAGGATCCCCGATCTCCTCTCCATGTTATCTTATGTACACAGGATCCCCGATCTCCTCCATGTTATCTTATGTACACAGGATCCCCGATCTCCTCTCCATGTTATCTTATGTACACAGGATCCCCGATCTCCTCCATGTTATCTTATGTACACAGGATCCCCGATCTCTCCTCCATGTTATCTTATGTACACAGGATCCCCGATCTCTCCTCCATGTTATCTTATGTACACAGGATCCCCGATCTCTCCTCCATGTCATCTTATGTACACAGGATCCCCGATCTCCTCTCCATGTCATCTTATGTACACAGGATCCCCGATCTCCTCTCCATGTTATCTTATGTACACAGGATCCCCGATCTCCTCCATGTTATCTTATGTACACAGGATCCCCGATCTCCTCTCCATGTTATCTTATGTACACAGGATCCCCGATCTCCTCTCCATGTTATCTTATGTACACAGGATCCCCGATCTCCTCCATGTTATCCTATGTACACAGGATCCCCGATCTCTCCTCCATGTTATCTTATGTACACAGGATCCCCGATCTCTCCTCCATGTTATCTTATGTACACAGGATCCCCGATCTCCTCTCCATGTTATCTTATGTACACAGGATCCCCGATCTCTCCTCCATGTTATCTTATGTACACAGGATCCCCGATCTCCTCTCCATGTTATCTTATGTACACAGGATCCCCGATCTCCTCTCCATGTTATCTTATGTACTTAGGATCCCCGATCTCCTCTCCATGTTATCTTATGTACACAGGATCCCCAATCTCCTCCATGTTATCTTATGTACACAGGATCCCCGATCTCCTCTATGTTATATTATGTACACAGGATCCCCGATCTCCTCTCCATGTTATCTTATGTACACAGGATCCCCGATCTCCTCCATGTTATCTTATGTACACAGGATCCCCGATCTCCTCTCCATGTTATCTTATGTACACAGGATCCCCGATCTCCTCCATGTTATCTTATGTACACAGGATCCCCGATCTCCTCTCCATGTCATCTTATGTACACAGGATCCCCGATCTCCTCTCCATGTTATCTTATGTACACAGGATCCCCGATCTCCTCTCCATGTCATCTTATGTACACAGGATCCCCGATCTCTCCTCCATGTTATCTTATGTACACAGGATCCCTGATCTCTCCTCCATGTTATCTTATGTACACAGGATCCCCGATCTCCTCTCCATGTTATCTTATGTACACAGGATCCCTGATCTCCTCTCCATGTTATCTTATGTACACAGGATCCCCGATCTCCTCCATGTTATCTTATGTACACAGGATCCCCGATCTCCTCCATGTTATCTTATGTACACAGGATCCCCGATCTCTCCTCCATGTTATCTTATGTGTACACAGGACCCCCGATCTCCTCCATGTTATCTTATGTACACAGGATCCCCGATCTCCTCCCTGTTATCTTATGTACACAGGATCCCCAATCTCCTCTCCATGTCATCTTATGTCCACAGGATCCCCGATCTCCTCCATGTTATCTTATGTACACAGGATCCCCGATCTCCTCCATGTTATCTTATGTACACAGGATCCCCAATCTCCTCAATGTTATCTTATGTACACAGGATCCCCGATCTATCCTCCATGTTATCTTATGTACACAGGATCCCCAATCTCCTCCATGTTATCTTATGTACACAGGATCCCCGATCTCCTCCATGTTATCTTATGTACACAGGATCCTCGATCTCTCCTCCATGTTATCTTATGTACACAGGATCCCCGATCTCCTCCATGTTATCTTATGTACACAGGATCCCCGATCTCTCCTCCATGTTATCTTATGTACACAGGATCCCCAATCTCCTCTCCATGTTATCTTATGTACACAGGATCCCCGATCTCCTCCATGTTATCTTATGTACACAGGATCCCCGATCTCCTCCATGTTATCTTATGTACACAGGATCCCCGATCTCCTCTATGTTATATTATGTACACAGGATCCCCGATCTCCTCTCCATGTTATCTTATGTACACAGGATCCCCGATCTCCTCCATGTTATCTTATGTACACAGGATCCCCGATCTCCTCTCCATGTTATCTTATGTACACAGGATCCCCGATCTCTCCTCCATGTTATCTTATGTACACAGGATCCCCGATCTCCTCCATGTTATCTTATGTACACAGGATCCCCGATCTCTCCTCCATGTTATCTTATGTACACAGGATCCCCAATCTCTCCTCCATGTTATCTTATGTACACAGGATCCCCGATCTCCTCTCCATGTTATCTTATGTACACAGGATCCCCGATCTTCTCTCCATGTTATCTTATGTACACAGGATCCCCGATCTCTCCTCCATGTTATCTTATGTACACAGGATCCCCGATCTCCTCCATGTTATCTTATGTACACAGGATCCCCGATCTCCTCCATGTTATCTTATGTACACAGGATCCCCGATCTCCTCTCCATGTTATCTTATGTACACAGGATCCCCGATCTCCTCTCCATGTTATCTTGTGTACACAGGATCCCCGATCTCTCCTCCATGTTATCTTATGTACACAGGATCCCCAATCTCCTCTCCATGTTATCTTATGTACACAGGATCCCTGATCTCTCCTCTATGTTATCTTATGTACACAGGATCCCCGATCTCCTCTATGTTATCTTATGTACACAGGATCCCCGATCTCCTCCATGTTATCTTATGTACACAGGATCCCCGATCTCCTCCATGTTATCTTATGTACACAGGATCCCCGATCTCCTCCATGTTATCTTATGTACACAGGATCCCCGATCTCTCCTCCATGTTATCTTATGTACACAGGATCCCCGATCTCCTCTATGTTATCTTATGTACACAGGATCCCCGATCTCCTCCTTATGTTATCTTATGTATACAGGATCCCCGATCTCCTCTCCATGTTATCTTATGTACACAGGATCCCCGATCTCCTCTATGTTATCTTATGTACACAGGATCCCCGATCTCTCCTCCATGTTATCTTATGTACACATCATCCCCGATCTCCTCTATGTTATCTTATGTACACAGGATCCCCGATCTCCTCTCCATGTTATCTTATGTACACAGGATCCCCGATCTCCTCTCCATGTCATCTTATGTACACAGGATCCCCGATCTCCTCTCCATGTCATCTTATGTACACAGGATCCCCGATCTCTCCTCCATGTTATCTTATGTACACAGGATCCCCGATCTCCTCTATGTTATCTTATGTACACAGGATCCCCGATCTCTCCTCCATGTTATCTTATGTACACAGGATCCCCGATCTCTCCTCCATGTTATCTTATGTACACAGGATCCCCGATCTCCTGTCCATGTTATCTTATGTACACAGGATCCCCGATCTCTCCTCCATGTTATCTTATGTACACAGGATCCCCGATCTCCTCTCCATGTTATCTTATGTACACAGGATCCCCGATCTCTCCTCCATGTTATCTTATGTACACAGGATCCCCGATCTCCTCCATGTTATCTTATGTACACAGGATCCCCGATCTCCTCTCCATGTTATCTTATGTACACAGGATCCCCAATCTCCTCTCCATGTTATCTTATGTACACAGGATCCCCGATCTCCTCTCCATGTTATTTTATGTACACAGGATCCCCGATCTCCTCTCCATGTTATCTTATGTACACAGGATCCCCGATCTCCTCTCCATGTTATCTTATGTACACAGGATCCCCAATCCACTCCATGTTATCTGATGTACACAGGATCCCCGATCTCCTCCATGTTATCTTATGTACACAGGATCCCCGATCTCCTCTCCATGTTATCTTATGTACACAGGATCCCCGATCTCCTCTCCATGTTATCTTATGTACACAGGATCCCCGATCTCTCTTCCATGTTATCTTATGTACACAGGATCCCCGATCTCCTCTCCATGTTATCTTATGTACACAGGATCCCCGATCTCCTCCATGTTATCTTATGTACACAGGATCCCCGATCTCCTCCATGTTATCTTATGTACACAGGATCCCCGATCTCTCCTCCATGTCATCTTATGTACACAGGATCCCCGATCTCCTCCATGTTATCTTATGTACACAGGATCCCCAATCTCCTCTCCATGTCATCTTATGTACACAGGATCCCCGATCTCCTCCATGTTATCTTATGTACACAGGATCCCCGATCTCCTCCATGTTATCTTATGTACACAGGATCCCCGATCTCTCCTCCATGTTATCTTATGTACACAGGATCCCCGATCTCCTCCATGTTATCTTATGTACACAGGATCCCCGATCTCCTCTCTATGTTATCTTATGTACACAGGATCCCCGATCTCCTCTCCATGTCATCTTATGTACACAGGATCCCCGATCTCCTCTCCATGTTATCTTATGTACACAGGATCCCCGATCTCCTCCATGTTATCTTATGTACACAGGATCCCCGATCTCTCCTCCATGTTATCTTATGTACACAGGATCCCCGATCTCCTCCATGTTATCTTATGTACACAGGATCCCCGATCTCTCCTCCATGTTATCTTATGTACACATCATCCCCGATCTCCTCTATGTTATCTTATGTACACAGGATCCCCGATCTCCTCTCCATGTTATCTTATGTACACAGGATCCCCGATCTCCTCTCCATGTTATCTTATGTACACAGGATCCCCGATCTCTCCTCCATGTTATCTTATGTACACAGGATCCCCGATCTCCTCCATGTTATCTTATGTACACAGGATCCCCGATCTCTCCTCCATGTTATCTTATGTACACATCATCCCCGATCTCCTCTATGTTATCTTATGTACACAGGATCCCCGATCTCCTCTCCATGTTATCTTATGTACACAGGATCCCCGATCTCCTCCATGTTATCTTATGTACACAGGATCCCCGATCTCCTCCATGTTATCTTATGTACACAGGATCCCCGATCTCTCCTCCATGTTATCTTATGTACACAGGATCCCCGATCTCTCCTCCATGTTATCTTATGTACACAGGATCACTGATCTCCTCCATGTTATCTTATGTACACAGGATCCCCGATCTCCTCTCCATGTTATCTTATGTACACAGGATCCCCGATCTCCTCCATGTTATCTTATGTACACAGGATCCCCGATCTCCTTCATGTTATCTTATGTACACAGGATCCCCGATCTCTCCTCCATGTTATCTTATGTACACAGGATCCCCGATCTCCTCCATGTTATCTTATGTACACAGGATCCCCGATCTCCTCCATGTTATCTTATGTACACAGGATCCCCGATCTCCTCCATGTTATCTTATGTACACAGGATCCCCGATCTCTCCTCCATGTTATCTTATGTACACAGGATCCCCGATCTCCTCTCCATGTTATCTTATGTATACAGGATCCCCGATCTCTCCTCCATGTTATCTTATGTACACAGGATCCCCGATCTCTCCTCCATGTTATCTTATGTACACAGGATCCCCGATCTCCTCTCCATGTTATCTTATGTACACAGGATCCCCGATCTCTCCTCCATGTTATCTTATGTACACAGGATCCCCGATCTCCTCTCCATGTTATCTTATGTACACAGGATCCCCGATCTCCTCTCCATGTTATCTTATGTACACAGGATCCCTGATCTCCTCTCCATGTTATCTTATGTACACAGGATCCCCGATCTCCTCCATGTTATCTTATGTACACAGGATCCACGATCTCTCCTCCATGTTATCTTATGTACACAGGATCCCCGATCTCCTCCATGTTATCTTATGTACACAGGATCCCCGATCTCCTCACTATGTTATCTTATGTACACAGGATCCCCGATCTCCTCTCCATGTTATCTTATGTACTCAGGATCCCCGATCTCCTCCATGTTATCTTATGTACACAGGATCCCCAATCTCCTCCATGTTATCTTATGTACACAGGATCCCCGATCTCCTCTATGTTATATTATGTACACAGGATCCCCGATCTCCTCTCCATGTTATCTTATGTACACAGGATCCCCGATCTCCTCCATGTTATCTTATGTACACAGGATCCCCGATCTCCTCCATGTTATCTTATGTACACAGGATCCCCGATCTCTCCTCCATGTTATCTTATGTACACAGGATCCCCAATCTCCTCCATGTTATCTTATGTACACAGGATCCCCAATCTCCTCTCCATGTTATCTTATGTACACAGGATCCCCGATCTCCTCTCCATGTTATCTTATGTACACAGGATCCCCGATCTCCTCCATGTTATCTTATGTACACAGGATCCCCGATCTCCTCCATGTTATCTTATGTACACAGGATCCCCGATCTCCTCTATGTTATATTATGTACACAGGATCCCCGATCTCCTCTCCATGTTATCTTATGTACACAGGATCCCCGATCTCCTCTATGTTATATTATGTACACAGGATCCCCGATCTCCTCTCCATGTTATCTTATGTACACAGGATCCCCGATCTCCTCTCCATGTTATCTTATGTACACAGGATCCCCGATCTCCTCTCCATGTTATCTTATGTACACAGGATCCCCGATCCCCTCTATGTTATTTTATGTACACAGGATCCCCGATCTCCTCCATGTTATCTTATGTACACAGGATCCCCGATCTCCTCCATGTTATCTTATGTACACAGGATCCCCGATCTCTCCTCCATGTTATCTTATGTACACAGGATCCCCGATCTCTCCTCCATGTTATCTTATGTACACAGGATCCCTGATCTCCTCTCCATGTTATCTTATGTACACAGGATCCCCGATCTCTCCTCCATGTTATCTTATGTACACAGGATCCCCGATCTCCTCTCCATGTCATCTTATGTACACAGGATCCCCGATCTCCTCCATGTTATCTTATGTACACAGGATCCCCGATCTCCTCTCCATGTTATCTTATGTACACAGGATCCCCGATCTCCTCTCCATGTTATCTTATGTACACAGGATCCCCGATCTCCTCCATGTTATCTTATGTACACAGGATCCCCGATCTCTCCTCCATGTTATCTTATGTACACAGGATCCCCGATCTCCTCCATGTTATCTTATGTACACAGGATCCCCGATCTCTCCTCCATGTCATCTTATGTACACAGTATCCACGATCTCCTCTCCATGTCAGCTTATGTACACACGATCCCCGATCTCCTCCATGTTTTCTTATGTACACAGGATCCCCGATCTCTCCTCCATGTTATCTTATGTGTACACAGGATCCCCGATCTCCTCCATGTTATCTTATGTACACAGGATCCCCGATCTCCTCCATGTTATCTTATGTACACAGGATCCCCAATCTCCTCTCCATGTCATCTTATGTACACAGGATCCCCGATCTCCTCCATGTTATCTTATGTACACAGGATCCCCGATCTCCTCCATGTTATCTTATGTACACAGGATCCCCGATCTCCTCCATGTTATCTTATGTACACAGGATCCCCGATCTCTCCTCCATGTTATCTTATGTACACAGGATCCCCGATCTCCTCCATGTTATCTTATGTACACAGGATCCCCGATCTCCTCTCCATGTTATCTTATGTACACAGGATCCCCGATCTCCTCTCTATGTTATCTTATGTACACAGGATCCCCGATCTCTCCTCCATGTTATCTTATGTACACAGGATCCCCGATCTCTCCTCCATGTTATCTTATGTACACAGGATCCCCGATCTCCTCCATGTTATCTTATGTACACAGGATCCCCGATCTCCTCTCCATGTTATCTTATGTACACAGGATCCCCGATCTCCTCTCTATGTTATCTTATGTACACAGGATCCCCGATCTCTCCTCCATGTTATCTTATGTACACAGGATCCCCGATCTCTCCTCCATGTTATCTTATGTACACAGGATCCCCGATCTCCTCCATGTTATCTTATGTACACAGGATCCCCGATCTCCTCTATGTTATCTTATGTACACAGGATCCCCGATCTCCTCCATGTTATCTTATGTACACAGGATCCCCGATCTCCTCCATGTTATCTTATGTACACAGGATCACCGATCTCTCCTCCATGTTATCTTATGTACACAGGATCCCCGATCTCCTCTATGTTATCTTATGTACACAGGATCCCCGATCTCCTCCATGTTATCTTATGTACACAGGATCACCGATCTCCTCTCCATGTTATCTTATGTACACAGGATCCCCGATCTCCTCCATGTTATCTTATGTACACAGGATCCCCGATCTCCTGCATGTCATCTTATGTACACAGGATCCCCGATCTCCTCCATGTTATCTTATGTACACAGGATCCCCGATCTCCTCCATGTCATCTTATGTACACAGGATCCCCGATCTCCTCCATGTTATCTTATGTACACAGGATCCCCGATCTCCTCCATGTCATCTTATGTACACAGGATCACCGATCTCTCCTCCATGTTATCTTATGTACACAGGATCCCCGATCTCCTCCATGTTATCTTATGTACACAGGATCCCCGATCTCCTCTCCATGTTATCTTATGTACACAGGATCCCCGATCTCTCCTCCATGTTATCTTATGTACACAGGATCCCCGATCTCTCCTCCATGTTATCTTATGTACACAGGATCCCCGATCTCCTCTCCATGTTATCTTATGTACACAGGATCCCCGATCTCCTCCATGTTATCTTATGTACACAGGATCCCCGATCTCTCCTCCATGTTATCTTATGTACACAGGATCCCCGATCTCTCCTCCATGTTATCTTATGTACACAGGATCCCCGATCTCTCCTCCATGTTATCTTATGTACACAGGATCCCCGATCTCCTCTCCATGTTATCTTATGTATACAGGATCCCCGATCTCCTCCATGTTATCTTATGTACACAGGATCCCCGATCTCCTCCATGTTATCTTATGTACACAGGATCCCCGATCTCCTCCATGTTATCTTATGTACACAGGATCCCCGATCTCTCCTCCATGTTATCTTATGTACACAGGATCCCCGATCTCCTCTCCATGTTATCTTATGTACTCAGGATCCCCGATCTCCTCCTTATGTTATCTTATGTACACAGGATCCCCGATCCCCTCCTCCATGTTATCTTATGTACACAGGATCCCCGATCTCTCCTCCATGTTATCTTATGTACACAGGATCCCCGATCTCCTCCATGTTATCTTATGTACACAGGATCCCCGATCTCCTCCATGTTATCTTATGTACACAGGATCCCCGATCTCTCCTCCATGTTATCTTATGTACACAGGATCCCCGATCTCCTCTCCATGTTATCTTATGTACACAGGATCCCCGATCTCCTCCATGTTATCTTATGTACACAGGATCCCCGATCTCCTCTCCATGTTATCTTATGTACACAGGATCCCCGATCTCCTCTCCATGTTATCTTATGTACACAGGATCCCCGATCTCTCCTCCATGTTATCTTATGTACACAGGATCCCCGATCTCCTCTCCATGTTATCTTATGTACACAGGATCCCCGATCTCTCCTCCATGTTATCTTATGTACACAGGATCCCCGATCTCCTCTATGTTATCTTATGTACACAGGATCCCCGATCTCCTCCTTATGTTATCTTATGTACACAGGATCCCCGATCTCCTCTCCATGTTATCTTATGTACACAGGATCCCCGATCTCCTCCATGTCATCTTATGTACACAGGATCCCTGATCTCTCCTCCATGTTATCTTATGTACACAGGATCCCCGATCTCCTCTCCATGTTATCTTATGTACACAGGATCCCCGATCTCTCCTCCATGTCATCTTATGTACACAGGATCCCCAAACTCTCCTCCATGTTATCTTATGTACACAGGATCCCCGATCTCTCCTCCATGTTATCTTATGTACACAGGATCCCCGATCTCCTCTCCATGTTATCTTATGTACACAGGATCCCCGATCTCCTCTCCATGTTATCTTATGTACACAGGATCCCCGATCTCCTCTCCATGTTATCTTATGTACACAGGATCCCTGATCTCCTCTCCATGTTATCTTATGTACACAGGATCCCCGATCTCCTCCATGTTATCTTATGTACACAGGATCCCCGATCTCCTCCATGTTATCTTATGTACACAGGATCCCCGATCTCCTCCATGTTATCTTATGTACACAGGATCCCCGATCTCCTCTCCATGTTATCTTATGTACACAGGATCCCCGATCTCCTCTCCATGTTATCTTATGTACACAGGATCCCCGATCTCTCCTCCATGTTATCTTATGTACACAGGATCCCCGATCTCCTCTCCATGTTATCTTATGTACACAGGATCCCCGATCTCCTCCATGTTATCTTATGTACACAGGATCCCCGATCTCCTCTATGTTATATTATGTACACAGGATCCCCGATCTCCTCTCCATGTTATCTTATGTACACAGGATCCCCGATCTCCTCTCCATGTTATCTTATGTACACAGGATCCCCGATCTCCTCTCCATGTTATCTTATGTACACAGGATCCCCAATCTCCTCCATGTTATCTTATGTACACAGGATCCCCGATCTCCTCTATGTTATATTATGTACACAGGATCCCCGATCTCCTCCATGTTATCTTATGTACACAGGATCCCCGATCTCCTCTATGTTATCTTATGTACACAGGATCCCCAATCTCCTCTCCATGTCATCTTATGTACACAGGATCCCCGATCCCCTCTATGTTATTTTATGTACACAGGATCCCCGATCTCCTCCATGTTATTTTATGTACACAGGATCCCCGATCTCCTCTCCATGTTATCTTATGTACACAGGATCCCCGATCTCCTCTCCATGTCATCTTATGTACACAGGATCCCCGATCCCCTCTATGTTATTTTATGTACACAGGATCCCCGATCTCCTCCATGTTATCTTATGTACACAGGATCCCCGATCTCCTCCATGTTATCTTATGTACACAGGATCCCCGATCTCTCCTCCATGTTATCTTATGTACACAGGATCCCCGATCTCCTCTATATTATCTTATGTACACAGGATCCCCGATCTCCTCCATGTTATCTTATGTACACAGGATCCCCGATCTCCTCTCCATGTTATCTTATGTACACAGGATCCCCGATCTCCTCCATGTTATCTTATGTACACAGGATCCCCGATCTCCTCTCCATGTTATCTTATGTACACAGGATCCCCGATCTCCTCCATGTTATCTTATGTACACAGGATCCCCGATCTCTCCTCCATGTTATCTTATGTACACAGGATCCCCGATCTCTCCTCCATGTTATCTTATGTACACAGGATCCCCGATCTCTCCTCCATGTCATCTTATGTACACAGGATCCCCGATCTCCTCTCCATGTCATCTTATGTACACAGGATCCCCGATCTCCTCTCCATGTTATCTTATGTACACAGGATCCCCGATCTCCTCTATGTTATCTTATGTACACAGGATCCCCGATCTCCTCTCCATGTTATCTTATGTACACAGGATCCCCGATCTCCTCTCCATGTTATCTTATGTACACAGGATCCCCGATCTCCTCCATGTTATCTTATGTACACAGGATCCCTGATCTCCTCCATGTTATCTTATGTACACAGGATCCCCGATCTCCTCTCCATGTTATCTTATGTACACAGGATCCCCGATCTCCTCTCCATGTTATCTTATGTACACAGGATCCCCGATCTCCTCTCCATGTTATCTTATGTACACAGGATCCCCGATCTCCTCCATGTTATCTTATGTACACAGGATCCCCGATCTCCTCTCCATGTTATCTTATGTACACAGGATCCCCGATCTCCTCTCCATGTTATCTTATGTACACAGGATCCCCGATCTCCTCCATGTTATCCTATGTACACAGGATCCCCGATCTCTCCTCCATGTTATCTTATGTACACAGGATCCCCGATCTCTCCTCCATGTTATCTTATGTACACAGGATCCCCGATCTCCTCTCCATGTTATCTTATGTACACAGGATCCCCGATCTCTCCTCCATGTTATCTTATGTACACAGGATCCCCGATCTCCTCTCCATGTTATCTTATGTACACAGGATCCCCGATCTCCTCTCCATGTTATCTTATGTACTTAGGATCCCCGATCTCCTCTCCATGTTATCTTATGTACACAGGATCCCCAATCTCCTCCATGTTATCTTATGTACACAGGATCCCCGATCTCCTCTATGTTATATTATGTACACAGGATCCCCGATCTCCTCTCCATGTTATCTTATGTACACAGGATCCCCGATCTCCTCCATGTTATCTTATGTACACAGGATCCCCGATCTCCTCTCCATGTTATCTTATGTACACAGGATCCCCGATCTCCTCCATGTTATCTTATGTACACAGGATCCCCGATCTCCTCTCCATGTCATCTTATGTACACAGGATCCCCGATCTCCTCTCCATGTTATCTTATTTACACAGGATCCCCGATCTCCTCTCCATGTCATCTTATGTACACAGGATCCCCGATCTCTCCTCCATGTTATCTTATGTACACAGGATCCCTGATCTCTCCTCCATGTTATCTTATGTACACAGGATCCCCGATCTCCTCTCCATGTTATCTTATGTACACAGGATCCCTGATCTCCTCTCCATGTTATCTTATGCACACAGGATCCCCGATCTCCTCCATGTTATCTTATGTACACAGGATCCCCGATCTCCTCCATGTTATCTTATGTACACAGGATCCCCGATCTCTCCTCCATGTTATCTTATGTGTACACAGGACCCCCGATCTCCTCCATGTTATCTTATGTACACAGGATCCCCGATCTCCTCCCTGTTATCTTATGTACACAGGATCCCCAATCTCCTCTCCATGTCATCTTATGTCCACAGGATCCCCGATCTCCTCCATGTTATCTTATGTACACAGGATCCCCGATCTCCTCCATGTTATCTTATGTACACAGGATCCCCGATCTCCCCCATGTTATCTTATGTACACAGGATCCCCAATCTCCTCAATGTTATCTTATGTACACAGGATCCCCGATCTATCCTCCATGTTATCTTATGTACACAGGATCCCCAATCTCCTCCATGTTATCTTATGTACACAGGATCCCCGATCTCCTCCATGTTATCTTATGTACACAGGATCCTCGATCTCTCCTCCATGTTATCTTATGTACACAGGATCCCCGATCTCCTCCATGTTATCTTATGTACACAGGATCCCCGATCTCTCCTCCATGTTATCTTATGTACACAGGATCCCCAATCTCCTCTCCATGTTATCTTATGTACACAGGATCCCCGATCTCCTCCATGTTATCTTATGTACACAGGATCCCCGATCTCCTCCATGTTATCTTATGTACACAGGATCCCCGATCTCCTCTATGTTATATTATGTACACAGGATCCCCGATCTCCTCTCCATGTTATCTTATGTACACAGGATCCCCGATCTCCTCCATGTTATCTTATGTACACAGGATCCCCGATCTCCTCTCCATGTTATCTTATGTACACAGGATCCCCGATCTCTCCTCCATGTTATCTTATGTACACAGGATCCCCGATCTCCTCCATGTTATCTTATGTACACAGGATCCCCGATCTCTCCTCCATGTTATCTTATGTACACAGGATCCCCAATCTCTCCTCCATGTTATCTTATGTACACAGGATCCCCGATCTCCTCTCCATGTTATCTTATGTACACAGGATCCCCGATCTTCTCTCCATGTTATCTTATGTACACAGGATCCCCGATCTCTCCTCCATGTTATCTTATGTACACAGGATCCCCGATCTCCTCTATGTTATCTTATGTACACAGGATCCCCGATCTCTCCTCCATGTTATCTTATGTACACAGGATCCCCAATCTCCTCTCCATGTTATCTTATGTACACAGGATCCCCGATCTCTCCTCTATGTTATCTTATGTACACAGGATCCCCGATCTCCTCTATGTTATCTTATGTACACAGGATCCCCGATCTCCTCCATGTTATCTTATGTACACAGGATCCCCGATCTCCTCCATGTTATCTTATGTACACAGGATCCCCGATCTCCTCCATGTTATCTTATGTACACAGGATCCCCGATCTCTCCTCCATGTTATCTTATGTACACAGGATCCCCGATCTCCTCTATGTTATCTTATGTACACAGGATCCCCGATCTCCTCCTTATGTTATCTTATGTACACAGGATCCCCGATCTCCTCTCCATGTTATCTTATGTACACAGGATCCCCGATCTCTCCTCCATGTCATCTTATGTACACAGGATCCCCAAACTCTCCTCCATGTTATCTTATGTACACAGGATCCCCGATCTCTCCTCCATGTTATCTTATGTACACAGGATCCCCGATCTCCTCTCCATGTTATCTTATGTACACAGGATCCCCGATCTCCTCTCCATGTTATCTTATGTACACAGGATCCCCGATCTCCTCTCCATGTTATCTTATGTACACAGGATCCCTGATCTCCTCTCCATGTTATCTTATGTACACAGGATCCCCGATCTCCTCCATGTTATCTTATGTACACAGGATCCCCGATCTCCTCCATGTTATCTTATGTACTCAGGATCCCCGATCTCCTCCTTATGTTATCTTATGTACACAGGATCCCCGATCCCCTCCTCCATGTTATCTTATGTACACAGGATCCCCGATCTCTCCTCCATGTTATCTTATGTACACAGGATCCCCGATCTCCTCCATGTTATCTTATGTACACAGGATCCCCGATCTCCTCCATGTTATCTTATGTACACAGGATCCCCGATCTCTCCTCCATGTTATCTTATGTACACAGGATCCCCGATCTCCTCTCCATGTTATCTTATGTACACAGGATCCCCGATCTCCTCCATGTTATCTTATGTACACAGGATCCCCGATCTCCTCCATGTTATCTTATGTACACAGGATCCCCGATCTCCCCCATGTTATCTTATGTACACAGGATCCCCGATCTCCTCCATGTTATCTTATGTACACAGGATCCCCGATCTCTCCTCCATGTTATCTTATGTACACAGGATCCCCGATCTCCTCTCCATGTTATCTTATGTACACAGGATCCCCGATCTCCTCTCCATGTTATCTTATGTACACAGGATCCCCGATCTCTCCTCCATGTTATCTTATGTACACAGGATCCCCGATCTCCTCTCCATGTTATCTTATGTACACAGGATCCCCGATCTCTCCTCCATGTTATCTTATGTACACAGGATCCCCGATCTCCTCTATGTTATCTTATGTACACAGGATCCCCGATCTCCTCCTTATGTTATCTTATGTACACAGGATCCCCGATCTCCTCTCCATGTTATCTTATGTACACAGGATCCCCGATCTCTCCTCCATGTCATCTTATGTACACAGGATCCCCAAACTCTCCTCCATGTTATCTTATGTACACAGGATCCCCGATCTCTCCTCCATGTTATCTTATGTACACAGGATCCCCGATCTCCTCTCCATGTTATCTTATGTACACAGGATCCCCGATCTCCTCTCCATGTTATCTTATGTACACAGGATCCCCGATCTCCTCTCCATGTTATCTTATGTACACAGGATCCCTGATCTCCTCTCCATGTTATCTTATGTACACAGGATCCCCGATCTCCTCCATGTTATCTTATGTACACAGGATCCCCGATCTCCTCCATGTTATCTTATGTACACAGGATCCCCGATCTCCTCCATGTTATCTTATGTACACAGGATCCCCGATCTCCTCTCCATGTTATCTTATGTACACAGGATCCCCGATCTCCTCTCCATGTTATCTTATGTACACAGGATCCCCGATCTCTCCTCCATGTTATCTTATGTACACAGGATCCCCGATCTCCTCTCCATGTTATCTTATGTACACAGGATCCCCGATCTCCTCCATGTTATCTTATGTACACAGGATCCCCGATCTCTCCTCCATGTTATCTTATGTACACAGGATCCCCGATCTCCTCCATGTTATCTTATGTACACAGGATCCCCGATCTCTCCTCCATGTTATCTTATGTACACAGGATCCCCGATCTCCTCTCCATGTTATCTTATGTACACAGGATCCCCGATCTCCTCTATGTTATATTATGTACACAGGATCCCCGATCTCCTCTCCATGTTATCTTATGTACACAGGATCCCCGATCTCCTCTCCATGTTATCTTATGTACACAGGATCCCCGATCTCCTCTCCATGTTATCTTATGTACACAGGATCCCCAATCTCCTCCATGTTATCTTATGTACACAGGATCCCCGATCTCCTCTATGTTATATTATGTACACAGGATCCCCGATCTCCTCTCCATGTTATCTTATGTACACAGGATCCCCGATCTCCTCTATGTTATCTTATGTACACAGGATCCCCAATCTCCTCTCCATGTCATCTTATGTACACAGGATCCCCGATCCCCTCTATGTTATTTTATGTACACAGGATCCCCGATCTCCTCCATGTTATTTTATGTACACAGGATCCCCGATCTCCTCTCCATGTTATCTTATGTACACAGGATCCCCGATCTCCTCTCCATGTCATCTTATGTACACAGGATCCCCGATCCCCTCTATGTTATTTTATGTACACAGGATCCCCGATCTCCTCCATGTTATCTTATGTACACAGGATCCCCGATCTCCTCCATGTTATCTTATGTACACAGGATCCCCGATCTCTCCTCCATGTTATCTTATGTACACAGGATCCCCGATCTCCTCTATGTTATCTTATGTACACAGGATCCCCGATCTCCTCCATGTTATCTTATGTACACAGGATCCCCGATCTCCTCTCCATGTTATCTTATGTACACAGGATCCCCGATCTCCTCTCCATGTTATCTTATGTACACAGGATCCCCGATCTCCTCTATGTTATCTTATGTACACAGGATCCCCGATCTCCTCTCCATGTTATCTTATGTACACAGGATCCCCGATCTCCTCTCCATGTTATCTTATGTACACAGGATCCCCGATCTCCTCCATGTTATCTTATGTACACAGGATCCCTGATCTCCTCCATGTTATCTTATGTACACAGGATCCCCGATCTCCTCTCCATGTTATCTTATGTACACAGGATCCCCGATCTCTCCTCCATGTTATCTTATGTACACAGGATCCCCGATCTCCTCTCCATGTTATCTTATGTACACAGGATCCCCGATCTCCTCTCCATGTTATCTTATGTACACAGGATCCCCGATCTCCTCCATGTTATCTTATGTACACAGGATCCCCGATCTCTCCTCCATGTTATCTTATGTACACAGGATCCCCGATCTCCTCTCCATGTTATCTTATGTACACAGGATCCCCGATCTCTCCTCCATGTTATCTTATGTACACAGGATCCCCGATCTCCTCTATGTTATCTTATGTACACAGGATCCCCGATCTCCTCCTTATGTTATCTTATGTACACAGGATCCCCGATCTCCTCTCCATGTTATCTTATGTACACAGGATCCCCGATCTCTCCTCCATGTCATCTTATGTACACAGGATCCCCAAACTCTCCTCCATGTTATCTTATGTACACAGGATCCCCGATCTCTCCTCCATGTTATCTTATGTACACAGGATCCCCGATCTCCTCTCCATGTTATCTTATGTACACAGGATCCCCGATCTCCTCTCCATGTTATCTTATGTACACAGGATCCCCGATCTCCTCTCCATGTTATCTTATGTACACAGGATCCCTGATCTCCTCTCCATGTTATCTTATGTACACAGGATCCCCGATCTCCTCCATGTTATCTTATGTACACAGGATCCCCGATCTCCTCCATGTTATCTTATGTACACAGGATCCCCGATCTCCTCCATGTTATCTTATGTACACAGGATCCCCGATCTCCTCTCCATGTTATCTTATGTACACAGGATCCCCGATCTCCTCTCCATGTTATCTTATGTACACAGGATCCCCGATCTCTCCTCCATGTTATCTTATGTACACAGGATCCCCGATCTCCTCTCCATGTTATCTTATGTACACAGGATCCCCGATCTCCTCCATGTTATCTTATGTACACAGGATCCCCGATCTCTCCTCCATGTTATCTTATGTACACAGGATCCCCGATCTCCTCTATGTTATATTATGTACACAGGATCCCCGATCTCCTCTCCATGTTATCTTATGTACACAGGATCCCTGATCTCCTCTCCATGTTATCTTATGTACACAGGATCCCCGATCTCCTCTCCATGTTATCTTATGTACACAGGATCCCCAATCTCCTCCATGTTATCTTATTTACACAGGATCCCCGATATCCTCTCCATGTTATCTTATGTACACAGGATCCCCGATCTCCTCTCCATGTTATCTTATGTACACAGGATCCCCGATCTCCTCTATGTTATCTTATGTACACAGGATCCCCAATCTCCTCTCCATGTCATCTTATGTACACAGGATCCCCGATCCCCTCTATGTTATTTTATGTACACAGGATCCCCGATCTCCTCCATGTTATTTTATGTACACAGGATCCCCGATCTCCTCTCCATGTTATCTTATGTACACAGGATCCCCGATCTCCTCTCCATGTCATCTTATGTACACAGGATCCCCGATCCCCTCTATGTTATTTTATGTACACAGGATCCCCGATCTCCTCCATGTTATCTTATGTACACAGGATCCCCGATCTCCTCCATGTTATCTTATGTACACAGGATCCCCGATCTCCTCTCCATGTTATCTTATGTACACAGGATCCCCGATCTCCTCTCCATGTTATCTTATGTACACAGGATCCCCGATCTCCTCTATGTTATCTTATGTACACAGGATCCCCGATCTCCTCTCCATGTTATCTTATGTACACAGGATCCCCGATCTCCTCTCCATGTTATCTTATGTACACAGGATCCCCGATCTCCTCCATGTTATCTTATGTACACAGGATCCCTGATCTCCTCCATGTTATCTTATGTACACAGGATCCCCGATCTCCTCTCCATGTTATCTTATGTACACAGGATCCCCGATCTCTCCTCCATGTTATCTTATGTACACAGGATCCCCGATCTCCTCTCCATGTTATCTTATGTACACAGGATCCCCGATCTCCTCTCCATGTTATCTTATGTACACAGGATCCCCGATCTCCTCCATGTTATCTTATGTACACAGGATCCCCGATCTCCTCTCCATGTTATCTTATGTACACAGGATCCCCGATCTCCTCTCCATGTTATCTTATGTACACAGGATCCCCGATCTCCTCCATGTTATCCTATGTACACAGGATCCCCGATCTCTCCTCCATGTTATCTTATGTACACAGGATCCCCGATCTCTCCTCCATGTTATCTTATGTACACAGGATCCCCGATCTCCTCTCCATGTTATCTTATGTATACAGGATCCCCGATCTCTCCTCCATGTTATCTTATGTACACAGGATCCCCGATCTCCTCTCCATGTTATCTTATGTACACAGGATCCCCGATCTCCTCTCCATGTTATCTTATGTACTTAGGATCCCCGATCTCCTCTCCATGTTATCTTATGTACACAGGATCCCCAATCTCCTCCATGTTATCTTATGTACACAGGATCCCCGATCTCCTCTATGTTATATTATGTACACAGGATCCCCGATCTCCTCTCCATGTTATCTTATGTACACAGGATCCCCGATCTCCTCCATGTTATCTTATGTACACAGGATCCCCGATCTCCTCTCCATGTTATCTTATGTACACAGGATCCCCGATCTCCTCTCCATGTTATCTTATGTACACAGGATCCCCGATCTCCTCCATGTTATCTTATGTACACAGGATCCCCGATCTCCTCCATGTTATCTTATGTACACAGGATCCCCGATCTCCCCCATGTTATCTTATGTACACAGGATCCCCGATCTCCTCCATGTTATCTTATGTACACAGGATCCCCGATCTCTCCTCCATGTTATCTTATGTACACAGGATCCCCGATCTCCTCTCCATGTTATCTTATGTACACAGGATCCCCGATCTCCTCTCCATGTTATCTTATGTACACAGGATCCCCGATCTCTCCTCCATGTTATCTTATGTACACAGGATCCCCGATCTCCTCTCCATGTTATCTTATGTACACAGGATCCCCGATCTCTCCTCCATGTTATCTTATGTACACAGGATCCCCGATCTCCTCTATGTTATCTTATGTACACAGGATCCCCGATCTCCTCCTTATGTTATCTTATGTACACAGGATCCCCGATCTCCTCTCCATGTTATCTTATGTACACAGGATCCCCGATCTCTCCTCCATGTCATCTTATGTACACAGGATCCCCAAACTCTCCTCCATGTTATCTTATGTACACAGGATCCCCGATCTCTCCTCCATGTTATCTTATGTACACAGGATCCCCGATCTCCTCTCCATGTTATCTTATGTACACAGGATCCCCGATCTCCTCTCCATGTTATCTTATGTACACAGGATCCCCGATCTCCTCTCCATGTTATCTTATGTACACAGGATCCCTGATCTCCTCTCCATGTTATCTTATGTACACAGGATCCCCGATCTCCTCCATGTTATCTTATGTACACAGGATCCCCGATCTCCTCCATGTTATCTTATGTACACAGGATCCCCGATCTCCTCCATGTTATCTTATGTACACAGGATCCCCGATCTCCTCTCCATGTTATCTTATGTACACAGGATCCCCGATCTCCTCTCCATGTTATCTTATGTACACAGGATCCCCGATCTCTCCTCCATGTTATCTTATGTACACAGGATCCCCGATCTCCTCTCCATGTTATCTTATGTACACAGGATCCCCGATCTCCTCCATGTTATCTTATGTACACAGGATCCCCGATCTCTCCTCCATGTTATCTTATGTACACAGGATCCCCGATCTCCTCCATGTTATCTTATGTACACAGGATCCCCGATCTCTCCTCCATGTTATCTTATGTACACAGGATCCCCGATCTCCTCTCCATGTTATCTTATGTACACAGGATCCCCGATCTCCTCTATGTTATATTATGTACACAGGATCCCCGATCTCCTCTCCATGTTATCTTATGTACACAGGATCCCCGATCTCCTCTCCATGTTATCTTATGTACACAGGATCCCCGATCTCCTCTCCATGTTATCTTATGTACACAGGATCCCCAATCTCCTCCATGTTATCTTATGTACACAGGATCCCCGATCTCCTCTATGTTATATTATGTACACAGGATCCCCGATCTCCTCTCCATGTTATCTTATGTACACAGGATCCCCGATCTCCTCTATGTTATCTTATGTACACAGGATCCCCAATCTCCTCTCCATGTCATCTTATGTACACAGGATCCCCGATCCCCTCTATGTTATTTTATGTACACAGGATCCCCGATCTCCTCCATGTTATTTTATGTACACAGGATCCCCGATCTCCTCTCCATGTTATCTTATGTACACAGGATCCCCGATCTCCTCTCCATGTCATCTTATGTACACAGGATCCCCGATCCCCTCTATGTTATTTTATGTACACAGGATCCCCGATCTCCTCCATGTTATCTTATGTACACAGGATCCCCGATCTCCTCCATGTTATCTTATGTACACAGGATCCCCGATCTCTCCTCCATGTTATCTTATGTACACAGGATCCCCGATCTCCTCTATGTTATCTTATGTACACAGGATCCCCGATCTCCTCCATGTTATCTTATGTACACAGGATCCCCGATCTCCTCTCCATGTTATCTTATGTACACAGGATCCCCGATCTCCTCTCCATGTTATCTTATGTACACAGGATCCCCGATCTCCTCTATGTTATCTTATGTACACAGGATCCCCGATCTCCTCTCCATGTTATCTTATGTACACAGGATCCCCGATCTCCTCTCCATGTTATCTTATGTACACAGGATCCCCGATCTCCTCCATGTTATCTTATGTACACAGGATCCCTGATCTCCTCCATGTTATCTTATGTACACAGGATCCCCGATCTCCTCTCCATGTTATCTTATGTACACAGGATCCCCGATCTCTCCTCCATGTTATCTTATGTACACAGGATCCCCGATCTCCTCTCCATGTTATCTTATGTACACAGGATCCCCGATCTCCTCTCCATGTTATCTTATGTACACAGGATCCCCGATCTCCTCCATGTTATCTTATGTACACAGGATCCCCGATCTCTCCTCCATGTTATCTTATGTACACAGGATCCCCGATCTCCTCTCCATGTTATCTTATGTACACAGGATCCCCGATCTCTCCTCCATGTTATCTTATGTACACAGGATCCCCGATCTCCTCTATGTTATCTTATGTACACAGGATCCCCGATCTCCTCCTTATGTTATCTTATGTACACAGGATCCCCGATCTCCTCTCCATGTTATCTTATGTACACAGGATCCCCAATCTCTCCTCCATGTCATCTTATGTACACAGGATCCCCAAACTCTCCTCCATGTTATCTTATGTACACAGGATCCCCGATCTCTCCTCCATGTTATCTTATGTACACAGGATCCCCGATCTCCTCTCCATGTTATCTTATGTACACAGGATCCCCGATCTCCTCTCCATGTTATCTTATGTACACAGGATCCCCGATCTCCTCTCCATGTTATCTTATGTACACAGGATCCCTGATCTCCTCTCCATGTTATCTTATGTACACAGGATCCCCGATCTCCTCCATGTTATCTTATGTACACAGGATCCCCGATCTCCTCCATGTTATCTTATGTACACAGGATCCCCGATCTCCTCCATGTTATCTTATGTACACAGGATCCCCGATCTCCTCTCCATGTTATCTTATGTACACAGGATCCCCGATCTCCTCTCCATGTTATCTTATGTACACAGGATCCCCGATCTCTCCTCCATGTTATCTTATGTACACAGGATCCCCGATCTCCTCTCCATGTTATCTTATGTACACAGGATCCCCGATCTCCTCCATGTTATCTTATGTACACAGGATCCCCGATCTCTCCTCCATGTTATCTTATGTACACAGGATCCCCGATCTCCTCTATGTTATATTATGTACACAGGATCCCCGATCTCCTCTCCATGTTATCTTATGTACACAGGATCCCTGATCTCCTCTCCATGTTATCTTATGTACACAGGATCCCCGATCTCCTCTCCATGTTATCTTATGTACACAGGATCCCCAATCTCCTCCATGTTATCTTATTTACACAGGATCCCCGATATCCTCTCCATGTTATCTTATGTACACAGGATCCCCGATCTCCTCTCCATGTTATCTTATGTACACAGGATCCCCGATCTCCTCTATGTTATCTTATGTACACAGGATCCCCAATCTCCTCTCCATGTCATCTTATGTACACAGGATCCCCGATCCCCTCTATGTTATTTTATGTACACAGGATCCCCGATCTCCTCCATGTTATTTTATGTACACAGGATCCCCGATCTCCTCTCCATGTTATCTTATGTACACAGGATCCCCGATCTCCTCTCCATGTCATCTTATGTACACAGGATCCCCGATCCCCTCTATGTTATTTTATGTACACAGGATCCCCGATCTCCTCCATGTTATCTTATGTACACAGGATCCCCGATCTCCTCCATGTTATCTTATGTACACAGGATCCCCGATCTCCTCTCCATGTTATCTTATGTACACAGGATCCCCGATCTCCTCTCCATGTTATCTTATGTACACAGGATCCCCGATCTCCTCTATGTTATCTTATGTACACAGGATCCCCGATCTCCTCTCCATGTTATCTTATGTACACAGGATCCCCGATCTCCTCTCCATGTTATCTTATGTACACAGGATCCCCGATCTCCTCCATGTTATCTTATGTACACAGGATCCCTGATCTCCTCCATGTTATCTTATGTACACAGGATCCCCGATCTCCTCTCCATGTTATCTTATGTACACAGGATCCCCGATCTCTCCTCCATGTTATCTTATGTACACAGGATCCCCGATCTCCTCTCCATGTTATCTTATGTACACAGGATCCCCGATCTCCTCTCCATGTTATCTTATGTACACAGGATCCCCGATCTCCTCCATGTTATCTTATGTACACAGGATCCCCGATCTCCTCTCCATGTTATCTTATGTACACAGGATCCC
Organism: Lithobates clamitans; assembly: GCA_037952925.1. Taxonomy (NCBI): domain Eukaryota; kingdom Metazoa; phylum Chordata; class Amphibia; order Anura; family Ranidae; genus Lithobates; species Lithobates clamitans. The sequence continues at coordinate 176,859 of JBBGZY010003503.1, read as the reverse complement.
CGATCTCCTCTCCATGTTATCTTATGTACACAGGATCCCCGATCTCCTCCATGTTATCCTATGTACACAGGATCCCCGATCTCTCCTCCATGTTATCTTATGTACACAGGATCCCCGATCTCTCCTCCATGTTATCTTATGTACACAGGATCCCCGATCTCCTCTCCATGTTATCTTATGTATACAGGATCCCCGATCTCTCCTCCATGTTATCTTATGTACACAGGATCCCCGATCTCCTCTCCATGTTATCTTATGTACACAGGATCCCCGATCTCCTCTCCATGTTATCTTATGTACTTAGGATCCCCGATCTCCTCTCCATGTTATCTTATGTACACAGGATCCCCAATCTCCTCCATGTTATCTTATGTACACAGGATCCCCGATCTCCTCTATGTTATATTATGTACACAGGATCCCCGATCTCCTCTCCATGTTATCTTATGTACACAGGATCCCCGATCTCCTCCATGTTATCTTATGTACACAGGATCCCCGATCTCCTCTCCATGTTATCTTATGTACACAGGATCCCCGATCTCCTCCATGTTATCTTATGTACACAGGATCCCCGATCTCCTCTCCATGTCATCTTATGTACACAGGATCCCCGATCTCCTCTCCATGTTATCTTATGTACACAGGATCCCCGATCTCCTCTCCATGTCATCTTATGTACACAGGATCCCCGATCTCTCCTCCATGTTATCTTATGTACACAGGATCCCTGATCTCTCCTCCATGTTATCTTATGTACACAGGATCCCCGATCTCCTCTCCATGTTATCTTATGTACACAGGATCCCTGATCTCCTCTCCATGTTATCTTATGTACACAGGATCCCCGATCTCCTCCATGTTATCTTATGTACACAGGATCCCCGATCTCCTCCATGTTATCTTATGTACACAGGATCCCCGATCTCTCCTCCATGTTATCTTATGTGTACACAGGACCCCCGATCTCCTCCATGTTATCTTATGTACACAGGATCCCCGATCTCCTCCCTGTTATCTTATGTACACAGGATCCCCAATCTCCTCTCCATGTCATCTTATGTCCACAGGATCCCCGATCTCCTCCATGTTATCTTATGTACACAGGATCCCCGATCTCCTCCATGTTATCTTATGTACACAGGATCCCCGATCTCCCCCATGTTATCTTATGTACACAGGATCCCCAATCTCCTCAATGTTATCTTATGTACACAGGATCCCCGATCTATCCTCCATGTTATCTTATGTACACAGGATCCCCAATCTCCTCCATGTTATCTTATGTACACAGGATCCCCGATCTCCTCCATGTTATCTTATGTACACAGGATCCTCGATCTCTCCTCCATGTTATCTTATGTACACAGGATCCCCGATCTCCTCCATGTTATCTTATGTACACAGGATCCCCGATCTCTCCTCCATGTTATCTTATGTACACAGGATCCCCGATCTCCTCTCCATGTTATCTTATGTACACAGGATCCCCGATCTCCTCCATGTTATCTTATGTACACAGGATCCCCGATCTCCTCCATGTTATCTTATGTACACAGGATCCCCGATCTCCTCTATGTTATATTATGTACACAGGATCCCCGATCTCCTCTCCATGTTATCTTATGTACACAGGATCCCCGATCTCCTCCATGTTATCTTATGTACACAGGATACCCGATCTCCTCCATGTTATCTTATGTACACAGGATCCCCGATCTCTCCTCCATGTTATCTTATGTACACAGGATCCCCAATCTCTCCTCCATGTTATCTTATGTACACAGGATCCCCGATCTCCTCTCCATGTTATCTTATGTACACAGGATCCCCGATCTTCTCTCCATGTTATCTTATGTACACAGGATCCCCGATCTCTCCTCCATGTTATCTTATGTACACAGGATCCCCGATCTCCTCCATGTTATCTTATGTACACAGGATCCCCGATCTCCTCCATGTTATCTTATGTACACAGGATCCCCGATCTCCTCTCCATGTTATCTTATGTACACAGGATCCCCGATCTCCTCTCCATGTTATCTTGTGTACACAGGATCCCCGATCTCTCCTCCATGTTATCTTATGTACACAGGATCCCCAATCTCCTCTCCATGTTATCTTATGTACACAGGATCCCCGATCTCTCCTCTATGTTATCTTATGTACACAGGATCCCCGATCTCCTCTATGTTATCTTATGTACACAGGTTCCCCGATCTCTCCTCCATGTTATCTTATGTACACAGGATCCCCGATCTCCTCTCCATGTTATCTTATGTACACAGGATCCCCGATCTCCTCTCCATGTTATCTTATGTACACAGGATCCCCAATCTCCTCAATGTTATCTTATGTACACAGGATCCCCGATCTCCTCTCCATGTTATCTTATGTACACAGGATCCCCGATCTCTCCTCCATGTTATCTTATGTACACAGGATCCCCGATCACCTCCATGTTATCTTATGTACACAGGATCCCCGATCTCCTCCATGTTATCTTATGTACACAGGATCCCCGATCTCCTCCATGTTATCTTATGTACACAGGATCCCCGATCTCCTCCATGTTATCTTATGTACACAGGATCCCCGATCTCCTCTCCATGTTATCTTATGTACACAGGATCCCCGATCTCTCCTCCATGTTATCTTATGTACACAGGATCCCCCATCTCTCCTCCATGTTATCTTATGTACACAGGATCCCCGATCTCTCCTCCATGTTATCTTATGTACACAGGATCCCCGATCTCCTCCATGTTATCTTATGTACACAGGATCCCCGATCTCCTCCATGTTATCTTATGTACACAGGATCCCCGATCTCCTCCATGTTATCTTATGTACACAGGATCCCCGATCTCCCCCATGTTATCTTATGTACACAGGATCCCCGATCTCCTCCATGTTATCTTATGTACACAGGATCCCCGATCTCCCCCATGTTATCTTATGTACACAGGATCCCCAATCTCCTCAATGTTATCTTATGTACACAGGATCCCCGATCTCTCCTCCATGTTATCTTATGTACACAGGATCCCCGATCTCCTCTCCATGTTATCTTATGTACACAGGATCCCCGATCTCCTCTCCATGTTATCTTATGTACACAGGATCCCCGATCTCCTCCATGTTATCTTATGTACACAGGATCCCCGATCTCTCCTCCATGTTATCTTATGTACACAGGATCCCCGATCTCCTCCATGTTATCTTATGTACACAGGATCCCCGATCTCTCCTCCATGTTATCTTATGTACACAGGATCCCCGATCTCCTCCATGTTATCTTATGTACACAGGATCCCCGATCTCCTCCATGTTATCTTATGTACACAGGATCCCCGATCTCCTCTCCATGTTATCTTATGTACACAGGATCCCCGATCTCCTCCATGTTATCTTATGTGTACACAGGATACCCGATCTCTCCTCCATGTTATCTTATGTACACAGGATCCCCGATCTCTCCTCCATGTTATCTTATGTACACAGGATCCCCGATCTCCTCCATGTTATCTTATGTACACAGGATCCCCGATCTCTCCTCTATGTTATCTTATGTACACAGGATCCCCGATCTCCTCCATGTTATCTTATGTACACAGGATCCCCGATCTCCTCCATGTTATCTTATGTACACAGGATCCCCGATCTCTCCTCCATGTTATCTTATGTACACAGGATCCCTGATCTCCTCCATGTTATCTTATGTGTACATATATAAAAGGTTCATTTAATGTCGTTTTTAGGCATTTGCGTTTTGGAGGCTTTTCTTTGAAGGCAAAAAAATGAGTTTAGATGCCGAAGTTTCTGATGTTTCAGACGCCAAACGCGGTATCAGCATTTAGCCGCTTTTTGTTTACAGGCGTTGTTCATTTTCGGCTATTTTTAAAAATATATATATATCATTTTTTTTTAATTTTTAAAAACGCTTATAAACGCAAACGCGGCAATACGGACGTTTTTAAACGTGGGTTTTTATCTGTCGAGTTAAATCGTTGAATGACTGATTGACTTCTATAGAGCTATCTATGCAAACTGAATCGCCTCAGGGCGCTTTTTTCAGGAGAGGTTGTAATAATGTCCCGTGTACATTAAGCCCAAGGATTCTGCTGATTGGTGTTTTGAAGCCTCTTAAAGCGAAAGGTGCACCCTAAAAAATGTTTTACATTAACAGTCTATTTAAAATATATTAAAAAACATTTGAAAAAAAATTTTTTTTCACTTACCAGAAATGGCTGTTGCTAGGCAATCGTCCTAATCTGCCACTTCCTTCCTTGCGGAGCTGTTCCTTGTCTTCATCCCTCGCGGTGTGTTCTGGGGAATGGGGCGCGCTCTCTTCTGGGACCTGTGTGTGTGTTCCAAGTGACAGCCTCCCATTTAAAAAGCGCAGTGCGACTCGCGCATGCGCAGTAGGAAGCAGGCAGTGAAGCCGCAAGGCTCCACTGCCTGTTTTCCTTCGTTAAGATGGCGGTGCCAGCACCCGACCTGGTGGACGGATCGGCCTCAGGCAGGCCGATATCACGGGCTCCCTGGACAGAAAGTGCTTGTAGCTGCTGACTTTAAAAAAAAAAAATTGCGGCTGGAGCATCGCTTTGAAGGCTCATCTGTCTTTGCTGGTCCACCAATCACTGCCTTGTCTGTCTGCCGGGCGATCGGTAACTGGACAGATGAATAGAGACCATGGCTGCCGGACAGGATGGTGAAAAGTTTGGCCTGCTGAAGCGGCTTATAAGAGGCGCCTTCTCCACATGTCTGGTGATGGTGAACACCTATATGGGGGAACCCTTCTAGATTCATCAGGTAAGTCACCGGAGGAATGGTGCTTCTACCCCACAAGCCTATGGCTCCCTCTTCTACATGTCCAACCTTCTATGGCTCCCACCTCTGTGACCTCCCAACCGTCACCTCTAATCGGCTCCTTCCAGACATTGTCCCCCAAACCAAGGCATAGTACTTCCTTTCATCACAATCTTTGCCCCCCTAAGTCCACCAAGCCTGCCCAGAACGCTCCTCACAATGAAGGGCTTGCAGTGTGGGGGACATCTGAAGACATTTGCACTAATCTGGATCCAAGTCCTGGACCTCTGGGTCCAATCTGACATTTCAAAGGGGCACAAAATATCATTTCTACCCGCCCCCCCTCCACTTCCTATCCTCCAAACTCTCCGAGTCCACTCAAAAACTGATTTGCAGCTTCAGTCACAAGGAGGTCCAAAACATAAATGTAGATCGCTCTATGGCAGGTTCTCTTACCCTGCAGCTCCTCTATCCCAGGTGGAGGGTGTGAGCCCCATGTGCAGATATTTAGAAGAAAAAAAGGCCGGATGGCAGCACTCCGGAAGGTCGGGCGGCAGCACTCCGGAAGGCCGGGCGGCAGCACTCCGGAAGGTCGGGCGGCAGCACTCCGGAAGGTCGGGCGGCAGCACTCCTGAAGGCCGGGCGGCAGCACTCCGGAAGGTTGGGCGGCAGCACTCCTGAAGGCCGGGCGGCACCACTCCTGAAGGCCGGGCGGCACCACTCCGGAAGGCCGGTCGGCAGCACTCCGGAAGGCCGGGCGGCAGCACTCCGGAAGACCGGGCAGCAGCACTCCTGAAGGTCGGGCGGCAGCACTCCGGAAGGCAGCACTCCAGAAGGCCGGGCGGCAGCACTCCGGAAGGCCGGGCGGCAGCACTCCGGAAGGTCGGGCGGCAGCACTCCTGAAGGTCGGGCGGCAGCACTCGGGAAGGCAGCACTCCAGAAGGCTGGGCAGCTGCACTCCTGTGCAATTTCAATAAAATTCAAGTGTCGGATACAAAAGGTGAACTACAAGTATCAGCTTAGCTGTTTCACACCAAGGTTGGGTGCTTAACTCATAGCTCAAAAAACGGGTGTCTAAAGACAGGTATATATATATATATATATACACAAATACATAGATAATTATATAAGGTGAAGTTTATCAATTGACACCCTAATTAGCAATCAATTGATTAATTAAATAAGTGTCAGAAAAACGTATCAAACTGAAACTTCTCACCATATAAAGGAGTAAATAAACCTCAAATGTGGATTTACTGTGAACTTCCATAATAAATGTTGATAAAATAGAGTTTAATTATCAAAGGAATTTTATCATTTGAATTACACTAAAACTTCCCAACTTTCTCTAAGATATAATCTTTTTATACTGTGATTTTTACAACTTCTAAAACGTCTTTTGGAAAGTGGGTTTTCCAAAAACGAGGCGACAATAATACAAAGACATAAAGTATCAGGAAAAAGGATATATTGTCCTCTCACCTGAGCAAATGTCCGAATCAAAGAACAATCCCTTCTCAAAAAAAAAGCACCCATCCATTGGACTCGATGGGACTCGATTGGACGCGATTGAACTCGATGGGACTCGATTGGACTCGATTGGACTCGATTGGATTGGGTTGAACTCGATTGGACTCGATTGAACTCGATGGGACTTGATTGAACTCGATGGGACTCGATTGAACTCGATGGGACTCGATTGGACTCGATTGGACTCGATGGGACTTGATTGAACTCGGTTGGACTCGATTGGATTAGGTTGAACTCGATTGGACTCGATTGAACTCGATGGGACTTGATTGAACTCGATTGGACTCGGTTGGACTCGATTGAACTCGGTTGGACTCGATTGGACTCGATTGGACTCGATTGAACTCGATTGGACTCGATTGGACTCGGTTGGACTCGATTGGACTCGGTTGGACTCGATTGGACTCGATTGGATTGGGTTGAACTCGATTGGACTCGATGGGACTCGATTGGACTCGGTTGGACTCGATTGAACTCGATGGGACTCGATTGGACGCGATTGGACTCGATTGGATTGGGTTGAACTCGATTGGACTCGATTGAACTCGATGGGACTTGATTGAACTCGATGGGACTCGATTGAACTCGATGGGACTCGATTGGACTCGATTGGACTCGATGGGACTTGATTGAACTCGGTTGGACTCGATTGGATTAGGTTGAACTCGATTGGACTCGATTGAACTCGATGGGACTTGATTGAACTCGATTGAACTCGGTTGGACTCGATTGGACTCGATTGAACTCGATTGGACTCGATTGAACTCGATGGGACTTGATTGAACTCGATTGGACTCGGTTGGACTCGATTGGACTCGGTTGGACTCGATTGGACTCGGTTGGACTCGATTGAACTCGATTGGACTCGATTGGACTCGGTTGGACTCGATTGGACTCGGTTGGACTCGATTGGACTCGATTGAACTCGATTGGACTCGATTGAACTTGATGGGACTTGATTGAACTCGATTGGACTCGGTTGGACTCGATTGGACTCGGTTGGACTCGATTGAACTCGGTTGGACTCGATTGAACTCGGTTGGACTCAATTGGACTCGATTGAACTCGATTGGACTCGGTTGGACTCGGTTGGACTCGATTGGACTCGGTTGGACTCGGTTGGACTCGGTTGGACTCGATTGGACTCGGTTGGACTCGATTGAACTCGATTGAACTCGATTGGACTCGGTTGGACTCGGTTGGACTCGATTGGACTCGGTTGGACTCGGTTGGACTCGATTGAACTCGATTGGACTCGATTGGACTCGATTGGACTCGGTTGGACTCTAACATTGTTATATTGTTCCATAAAACATATTTCCCAACTCCAAAGAGTTATTTTACATTTATAAAGTATCAAAATATGTCGAATGGTTAGTAACATACATAAAGAAATGACCGTTATTTGGGGATGACTAATTAAGGACAAATTATTTTATTTTATTAGATTGATTTAATTGATTCTATTCTGCCCCATCCACTCCAACGATCGATCAAAGTATATTACTATTATTAAATCTGCCTATACGGGTGGGTGGATCGAGCCTTTATAGTCTCAACATTTGGGTGCAAATACATTGGTACCAATATTCAGTATATGTATAAAGGCATAAATCGCATTCCTTTCATTGTTCGCTATATCTACATTGTTATTGATGTTTTTAAGATGTTTCTGAAATGAATAAATGATCTTTTCCTATATTTATCCACATGTGCCTTTAAAGTCCTCCATTAGGGGAACTCTCTTTCTTTAGTCTCCACATAGTGCCACTCATACAGGATGATATGCTATTCAACCAATCCCTGTATGTAGACACAGGCGAATAGTGAACGGGGTCAAAAAATCGTTCGACCTAGTATTAGATTATATTCCGTTTTGGTTTTATTTCATTCTACTTCATATCATCTGATTATTATCTCATTATTAACCCTTACCAATCCACCCCCACCATAAATTGCACTTGTACTTTCAGTTATTGCTAGCATTATTTGTATATAGTTTAGTGCGGTGGAATGGAACGAAACAAAACAAAGCAAAATACAAAACGCCAAAAAGAAAAACAATCCATGTCTACATCTCTTCGTACCGCCGACATGGATTGTGACACGGAGGAGATATGGGGAGGGAAAAAGTCTAAAGGAAATGGTTTCACCCAATCAAAACCCCCCCACAAAGCTTCAATATTCATAGAAGTGTGTTACATCCAGGGGCGTAACTAGAAATAGCAGGGCCCCATAGCAAAATGTTGTATGGGGCCCCCCTGCAAACAGCCCCCCCCCCACAGCTGCCCTAGTGTCAATACAGCGTGACCTGTGCCCCATACAACGTGACCCGTGCCCCATACAACGTGACCTGTGCCCCATACAGCGTGACCCGTGCCCCATACAGCGTGACCCGTGCCCCATACAGCGTGACCTGTGCCCCATACAACGTGACCTGTGCCCCATACAACGTGACCTGTGCCCCATACAGCGTGACCCGTGCCCCATACAGCGTGACCTGTGCCCCATACAACGTGACCTGTGCCCCATACAACGTGACCTGTGCCCAATACAGCGTGACCTGTGCCCCATACAGCGTGACCTGTGCCCCATACAGCGTGACCCGTGCCCCATACAGCGTGACCTGTGCCCCATACAACGTGACCTGTGCCCCATACAGCGTGACCTGTGCCCCATACAACGTGACCTGTGCCCCATACAGCGTGACCTGTGCCCAATACAGCGTGACCTGTGCCCCATACAACGTGACCTGTGCCCAATACAGCGTGACCTGTGCCCAATACAGCGTGACCTGTGCCCCATACAACGTGACCTGTGCCCCATACAACGTGACCTGTGCCCCATACAGCGTGACTTGTGCCCCATACAACGTGACCTGTGCCCCATACAGCGTGACTTGTGCCCCATACAGCGTGACTTGTGCCCCATACAACGTGACCTGTGCCCCATACAGCGTGACTTGTGCCCCATACAACGTGACTTGTGCCCCATACAACGTGACCTGTGCCCCATACAACGTGACCTGTGCCCCATACAGCGTGACCTGTGCCCCATACAACGTGACCTGTGCCCAATCCAGCATGACCTGTGCCCCATACAACGTGACCCGTGCCCCATACAACGTGACCTGTGCCCAATACAGTGTGACCTGTGCCCAATACAGCGTGACCTGTGCCCAATACAGCGTGACCCGTGCCCCATACAGCGTGACCTGTGCCCAATACAGCGTGACCTGTGCCCAATACAGCGTGACCCGTGCCCCATACAACGTGACCTGTGCCCCATACAACGTGACCTGTGCCCAATACAGCGTGACCTGTGCCCCATACAACGTGACCTGTGCCCAATCCAGCATGACCTGTGCCCCATACAACGTGACCCGTGCCCCATACAACGTGACCTGTGCCCCATACAACGTGACCTGTGCCCAATACAGCGTGACCTGTGCCCCATACAACGTGACCTGTGCCCAATACAGCGTGACCTGTGCCCCATACAACGTGACCTGTGCCCAATCCAGCGTGACCTGTGCCCAATACAACGTGACCCGTGCCCCATACAACGTGACCTGTGCCCCATACAACGTGACCTGTGCCCAATCCAGCGTGACCTGTGCCCCATACAACGTGACCCGTGCCCAATACAGCGTGACCTGTGCCCCATACAACGTGACCTGTGCCCCATACAACGTGACCCGTGCCCAATACAGCGTGACCTGTGCCCAATCCAGCGTGACCTGTGCCCCATACAACGTGACCCGTGCCCCATACAGCGTGACCTGTGCCCCATACAGCGTGACCTGTGCCCCATACAGCGTGACCTGTGCCCAATACAGCGTGACCTGTGCCCCATACAACGTGACCTGTGCCCCATACAGCGTGACTTGTGCCCCATACAACGTGACCTGTGCCCAATACAGCGTGACCTGTGCCCCATACAACGTGACCTGTGCCCCATACAGCGTGACCTGTGCCCCATACAGCGTGACCTGTGCCCAATACAGCGTGACCTGTGCCCAATACAGCGTGACCCGTGCCCCATACAGCGTGACCTGTGCCCCATACAACGTGACCTGTGCCCCATACAGCGTGACCTGTGCCCAATACAGCGTGACCTGTGCCCCATACAACGTGACCTGTGCCCCATACAGCGTGACCTGTGCCCCATACAGTGTGACCTGTGCCCCATACAGCGTGACCTGTGCCCCATACAGTGTGACCTGTGCCCCATACAGCGTGACCTGTGCCCCATACAGCGTGACCTGTGCCCAATACAGCGTGACCCGTGCCCCATACAACGTGACCTGTGCCCAATACAGCATGACCCGTGCCCCATACAACGTGACCTGTGCCCCATACAACGTGACCTGTGCCCAATACAGTGTGACCTGTGCCCCATACAGCGTGACTTGTGCCCCATACAACGTGACCTGTGCCCCATACAGCGTGACCTGTGCCCCATACAACGTGACCTGTGCCCCATACAACGTGACCTGTGCCCAATACAGCGTGACCTGTGCCCAATACAGCGTGACCTGTGCCCAATACAGCATGACCCGTGCCCCATACAGCGTGACCTGTGCCCCATACAGCGTGACCTGTGCCCAATACAGCGTGACCTGTGCCCCATACAGCGTGACCTGTGCCCCATACAACGTGACCTGTGCCCCATACAGCGTGACTTGTGCCCAATACAGCGTGACCTGTGCCCCATACAACGTGACCTGTGCCCAATGTAGCGTGACCCGTGCCCCATACAGCGTGACCTGTGCCCCATACAGCGTGACCTGTGCCCCATACAGTGTGACCCGTGCCCCATACAGCGTGACCTGTGCCCCATACAGTGTGACCTGTGCCCCATACAGCGTGACCTGTGCCCCATACATTGTGACCTGTGCCCCATACAACGTGACCTGTGACCAATGCAGCGTGACCTGTGCCCCATACAGCGTGACCTGTGCCCCATACAGTGTGACCTGTGTCCAATGCAGCGTGACCTGTGCCCCATACAGCCTGACCTGTGCCCAATGCAGCGTGACCTGTGCCCCATACAGCGTGACCTGTGCCCCATACAGTGTGACCTGTGCCCCATACAGCGTGACCTGTGCCCAATACAGCGTGACCTGTGCCCAATACAGCATGACCTGTGCCCCATACAGTGTGACCTGTGCCCCATACAGCCTGACCTGTGCCCCATACAGCGTGACCTGTGCCCCATACAGTGTGACCTGTGCCCCATACAGCGTGACCTGTGCCCCATACAGCGTGACCTGTGCCCTATACAGTGTGACCTGTGCCCCATACAGTGTGACCTGTGCCCCATACAACGTGACCCGTGCCCCATACAGCGTGACCTGTGCCCCATACAACGTGACCCGTGCCCCATACAGCGTGACCTGTGCCCCATACAACGTGACCTGTGCCCAATACAACGTGACCCGTTCCCAATACAGCGTGACCTGTGCCCCATACAACGTGACCCGTGCCCCATACAGCGTGACCTGTGCCCAATACAGCGTGACCTGTGCCCAATACAGCGTGACCTGTGCCCAATACAGCCTGACCTGTGCCCAATACAGCGTGACCCGTGCCCCATACAACGTGACCTGTGCCCCATACAGCGTGATCTGTGCCCCATACAACGTGACCCGTGCCCCATACAGCGTGACCTGTGCCCAATACAGCGTGACCTGTGCCCAATACAGCGTGATCTGTGCCCCATACAGCGTGATCTGTGCCCCATACAACGTGACCCGTGCCCAATACAGCGTGACCCGTGCCCCATACAGCGTGACCTGTGCCCAATACAGCGTGACCCGTGCCCAATACAGCGTGACCCGTGCCCAATACAACGTGACCTGTGCCCAATACAGTGTGACCCGTGCCCAATACAACGTGACCCGTGCCCCATACAGCGTGACCCGTGCCCAATACAACGTGACCCGTGCCCCATACAGCGTGACCCGTGCCCAATACAACGTGACCCGTGCCCCATACAGTGTGACCTGTGCCCCATACAGCGTGACCTGTGCCCAATACAACGTGACCTGTGCCCCATACAGCGTGACCCGTGCCCCATACAGCGTGACCCGTGCCCCATACAGCGTGACCCGTGCCCCATACAGCGTGACCCGTGCCCCATACAGCGTGACCTGTGCCCCATACAGCGTGACCTGTGCCCCATACAGCGTGACCTGTGCCCAATGCAGCGTGACCTGTGCCCCATACGTGACCTGTGCCCCATACAACGTGACCTGTGCCCAATCCAGCGTGACCTGTGCCCCATACGTGACCTGTGCCCCATACAGCGTGACTTGTGCCCCATACAACGTGACCTGTGCCCCATACAGCGTGATCTGTGCCCCATACAGCGTGACTTGTGCCCCATACAACGTGACCTGTGCCCAATACAGCCTGACCCGTGCCCCATCCAGCATGACCTGTGCCCAATGCAGCGTTACCTGTGCCCCATACAGTGTGACCTGTGCCCAATGCAGCGTGACCCGTGCCCCATACAACGTGACCTGTGCCCCATACAGCGTGACCCGTGCCCCATACAGCGTGACCTGTGCCCAATACAGCGTGACCTGTGCCCAATCCAGCGTGACCTGTGCCCCATACAACGTGACCTGTGCCCAATACAGCGTGACCTGTGCCCCATACAACGTGACCTGTGCCCAATACAGCGTGACCTGTGCCCCATACAACGTGACCCGTGCCCAATACAGCGTGACCTGTGCCCCATACAGCGTGACCTGTGCCCAATACAGCGTGACCTGTGCCCAATGCAGCGTGACCCGTGCCCAATACAGCGTGACCCGTGCCCAATACAACGTGACCTGTGCCCCATACAGCGTGACCCGTGCCCCATACAGCGTGACCTGTGCCCAATGCAGCGTTACCTGTGCCCCATACAGCGTGACCTGTGCCCCATACAGCGTGATCTGTGCCCCATACAGCGTGACTTGTGCCCCATACAACGTGACCTGTGCCCCATACAGCGTGACCTGTGCCCCATACAACGTGACCTGTGCCCAATCCAGCGTGACCTGTGCCCCATACAACGTGACCTGTGCCCAATCCAGCGTGACCTGTGCCCCATACAACGTGACCTGTGCCCCATACAGCGTGACTTGTGCCCCATACAGCGTGACCTGTGCCCCATACATCGTGACCTGTGCCCCATACAGTGTGACCTGTGCCCAATGCAGCGTTACCTGTGCCCCATACAGCGTGACCTGTGCCCCATACAGCGTGATCTGTGCCCCATACAGCGTGACTTGTGCCCCATACAACGTGACCTGTGCCCAATACAGCGTGACCCGTGCCCCATCCAGCATGACCCGTGCCCCATACAGTGTGACCTGTGCCCCATACAACGTGACCTGTGCCCCATACAACGTGACCTGTGCCCCATACAACGTGACCTGTGCCCAATACAGCGTGACCTGTGCCCAATACAACGTGACCCGTGCCCAATACAACGTGACCCGTGCCCAATACAACGTGACCCGTGCCCCATACAACGTGACCTGTGCCCCATACAACGTGACCTGTGCCCCATACAACGTGACCCGTGCCCCATACAACGTGACCTGTGCCCCATACAACGTGACCTGTGCCCAATACAACGTGACCTGTGCCCAATACAGCGTGACCCGTGCCCCATACAGCGTGACCTGTGCCCCATACAACGTGACCTGTGCCCAATACAGCGTGACCCGTGCCCAATACAGCGTGACCTGTGCCCCATACAACGTGACCTGTGCCCAATACAGCGTGACCCGTGCCCAATACAGCGTGACCTGTGCCCCATACAGCGTGACCTGTGCCCAATACAGCGTGACCCGTGCCCCATACAGCGTGACCTGTGCCCCATACAACGTGACCTGTGCCCAATACAGCGTGACCCGTGCCCAATACAGCGTGACCTGTGCCCCATACAGCGTGACCTGTGCCCCATACGTGACCTGTGCCCCATACAGCATGACCTGTGCCCCATACGTGACCTGTGCCCCATAAAGCGTAACCTGTGCCCCATACAGCGTGACCTGTGCCCCATACAACGTGACTTGTGCCCCATACAGCATGACCTGTGCCCAATACAGCGTGACCTGTGCCCCATACAGCGTGACCTGTGCCCCATACAGCGTGACCTGTGCCCCATACAGCGTGACCTGTGCCCCATACAGCGTGACCTGTGCCCCATACAACGTGACTTGTGCCCCATACAGCATGACCTGTGCCCAATACAGCGTGACCTGTGCCCCATACAGCGTGACCTGTGCCCCATACAGCGTGACCTGTGCCCCATACAACGTGACCTGTGCCCAATACAGCATGACCTGTGCCCCATACGTGACCTGTGCCCCATACGTGACCTGTGCCCCATACAGCGTGACCTGTGCCCCATACAACGTGACCTGTGCCCCATACAGCGTGACCTGTGCCCAATACAGTGTGACCTGTGCCCCATACAACGTGACCTGTGCCCAATACAACGTGACCCGTGCCCCATACAACGTGACCCGTGCCCCATACAACGTGACCTGTGCCCCATACAGCGTGACCTGTGCCCCATACAGTGTGACCTGTGCCCCATACAACGTGACCCGTGCCCAATACAGCGTGACCCGTGCCCCATACAGCGTGACCCGTGCCCAATACAGCGTGACCTGTGCCCCATACAACGTGACCTGTGCCCAATACAGCGTGACCCGTGCCCCATACAGCGTGACCCGTGCCCAATACAGCGTGACCTGTGCCCCATACAACGTGACCTGTGCCCCATACAACGTGACCTGTGCCCAATGCAGCATGACCTGTGCCCAATGCAGCATTACCTGTGCCCCATACGTGACCTGTGCCCAATACAGCGTGACCTGTGCCCAATCCAGCGTGACCTGTGCCCCATACAACGTGACCTGTGCCCCATACAGCGTGACTTGTGCCCCATACAACGTGACCTGTGCCCAATCCAGCGTGACCTGTGCCCCATACAACGTGACCTGTGCCCCATACAGCGTGACTTGTGCCCCATACAACGTGACCTGTGCCCAATACAGCGTGACCCGTGCCCCATCCAGCATGACCTGTGCCCCATCCAGCATGACCTGTGCCCAATGCAGCGTGACCTGTGCCCCATACAACGTGACCTGTGCCCAATACAGCGTGACCTGTGCCCCATACAACGTGACCTGTGCCCAATCCAGCATGACCTGTGCCCAATGCAGCGTGACCTGTGCCCCATACAACGTGACCTGTGCCCAATCCAGCGTGACCTGTGCCCCATGCAACGTGACCTGTGCCCCATACAGCGTGACTTGTGCCCCATACAACGTGACCTGTGCCCAATACAGCGTGACCCGTGCCCAATACAGCGTGACCCGTGCCCCATACAACGTGACCCGTGCCCCATACAGCGTGACCTGTGCCCCATACAACGTGACCTGTGCCCAATGCAGCATGACCTGTGCCCCATACAACGTGACCTGTGCCCAATACAGCGTGACCCGTGCCCAATACAGCGTGACCCGTGCCCAATACAGCGTGACCCGTGCCCCATACAACGTGACCTGTGCCCCATACAGCGTGACTTGTGCCCCATACAACGTGACCTGTGCCCAATGCAGCATTACCTGTGCCCCATCCAGCATGACCTGTGCCCCATACAACGTGACCTGTGCCCAATCCAGCGTGACCTGTGCCTCATACAGCGTGACTTGTGCCCCATCCAGCATGACCTGTGCTCCATCCAGCATGACCTGTGCCCAATGCAGCGTTACCTGTGCCCCATACAGCCCCACCTGTGCAGAGGAAGAGGCAAGCCACCCGGATCAGCAGAGAGTGGGATTGCCCACTGTAAGAGCTTTCATTTGAATTTCCCGTCTTGCCGGGGCTCATCGTCACATAGCCCCACCTCTTGGCCCGATGTCATATACGTCAAATAATCAAAATTTTTTTATTTTCTGTTATACTTTTCACAATTAAACATCCTTAATTTCATATTTTACAAAAATTACGCAGAATTAACATATTAAACATTAATAAGAGACCAATTGGTAACATCGTTCTCTTACAACTGACCCTATCCCCTCCCCCAAAAAAAAAAAAAAAAAAGGGAATGAAAAAAACTGCTGCCTGTCTCAACCCCCTCCCTCCCCCGACATATGTTCGACAACCAAATATATCCTGTGATTGATGAGATTCCCAATATTTGTGCATATCGGTCTGTGTATCCAATTCCACATTGACACCCCCACCCCCTACAACCAACACATTAAACAAAACCCCCGGCCCCGTCCATACATTCCCCGTGTTTATTATTGTTATTCCAGAATTGTTCCTCACTTCTAAAAATAATCCCTAGGTGATTAGCATGATTCCCATTGATTGTGGGAACACTGGAAGTTCTAATGAAAGCTCTTACATCGGGCAATCCCGCTCTCTGCTGATACGGACAGCTCGCCTCTTTCTCTCCTCTCTCTTCTCCTGGCTGGGAGACTGACGGAGCTCTTATCCTCACCGGGCCCCACTCAGCTGCGGGCCCCATAGCGCCAGCATGGGTCGCTATGGTGGTAGTTACACCCCTGGTTACGCCCCTGGTTACATCCCACAAATGGTTTAGGCCAAGAGCTTTTCTAGTGTTACATAGATACATAGTATTATATAGTATTACATAGTTACATAGTATTATATAGTATTACATAGTTACATAATATTATATAGTATTACATAGAAGGTGAGGATGAAAAAAGACACAAGTCCATCAAGTCCAACCTATGTGTGTGATTATGTGTCAGTATTACATTATATATCCCTGTATGTTGCGGTCATTCAGGTGATTATCTAATAGTTTCTTGAAACGATCAATGCTCCCCGCTGAGACCACCGCCTGTGGAAGGGAATTCCACATCCTTGCCGCTCTAGTATTAAGGTTGAATATCCAGAATACTTATTTTTTACATCAGGTTCAGAATTTGTCCCGCCTCTTTTTGGTACTGTAACATTTTCTACTCCTTGTATAGACAAACTTACCCCGTGTTTATTGTGACGTTGGTTCCAGTGTTTGGCCACATTTGTTGACGGTTCTTTTGTATATCGTATAAACGATCAAATAATCAATCTATTGACCTGCAAGTTGTGCGATCAATATACTGGAGCGAGCATAATTCACATGTAATAATGTACACTAAATATCTGGTATTTCAGTTATTGAATGATTTTAGCCCGTTACCTTTGTGGGTCTTCATCGAACGAATCAAATCACCCCTCTTAACCATCTCAATACCGGCACTTTCACCCCCTTCCTTCCAAGACCAATTTTCAGCTTTCAGCTCTCGCACTTTAAGTAAGAATTGCGCGGTCATGCAACACTCTACCCAAATGAAATTTTTAGAATTTTGTTCACACAAATAGAGCTTTCTTTTGGTGGTATTTATTCACAAATTAATGTTTTATTTTTTGCGATATAAGTGAAAAAAGAGTGGATATTTTGAAAAAAAAATGTTACTTTCTGTTTTAAAATAAATCCAATAAAATCTAATTCTGTCATAAATTTAAGCCAAAATGTTTTCTGCTACATGTCTTTGGTAAAAAAATCCTGTGAAGTGTATAATTGGTTTGTGTGATCACAGACATATGTGTGTAGAGGATCACTGACAGATGTGTGCAGATGATCACTGACAGATGTGTGCAGATGATCACTGACAGATGTGTGCAGATGATCACTGACAGATGTGTGCAGATGATCACTGACATATGTGTGCAGATGATCACAGACATATGTGTGCAGATGATCACAGACATATGTGTGCAGATGATCACTGACATATGTGTGCAGATGATCACGGAGAGATGTGCGCAATGATCACTGACAGATGTGTGCAGATGATCACTGACAGATGTGTGCAGATGATCACTGACAGATGTGTGCAGATGATCACGGAGAGATGTGTGCAATGATCACTGACAGATGTGTGCAGATGATCACTGACAGATGTGTGCAGATGATCACTGACAGATGTGTGCAGATGATCACAGACATATGTGTGCAGATGATCACAGACATATGTGTGCAGATGATCACTGACAGATGTGTGCAGATGATCACTGACAGATGTGTGCAGATGACCACTGACAGATGTGTGCAGATGATCACTGGGACATTTAGTGTTACATATGTGGGGACAGGTGTTTTTACTGTGTGGGGACAGTGTTTTGGAGACACTATTTAGGGGACACTGTGTGTGTTTGCATTGTGTGGGGACACTGTGCCTGTGATCATTGTGTAAAAACATCTCATACTCACTAATCACCAGCTGGCTGCAGCGATCTGCTCTCCTCTCCTCACTGACAACTTCCGTGTGAGGAGAGGAGAGGAGATCAACTAGCAACCAGCTAGTCGGCATGACGGCTCAGATTGGCCCCCCTGATCACATGACGGCTGTGTCCAATCACAGAGCCCTCCTGCCGACCGGAGATGCGCCTTGTCAAGGTAACACGAGCGCGTCGGGATCGCGCCGCTGGGAGGGCGCGCACATGCGATACCCCTCCTTTTGAGGGACGTTCCTGAATATCCACTCAGAGGGAGGAAACCCCCCCAGCCGTATATGCGCAGTGGCCGGGTGGGAAGTGGTTAATATGCAAACAGCATGGAGAGTTATTTGCTCCACATCGGAATGAGCCCTTAAATTGCAACCAATGTGGAGGATGGTGTGTAGTTGTGTATAAACTCGGAGACAGGGTTCCACCCAAAGTAGGGGACCTACTAAAACGTTTGATGCCATTTGATAGATTCAGCTTTCCTGAACTCGATGCCATACGGTGTTGGAAATCCCGGGACAACACCTGATAATGGCTTTATTTAGACACCCGCTTTTTGAGCTATGAGTTAAGTACCTGACCTTGGTATGAAACATGTAAGCTGATACTTGTAGTTCACCTTTGTATCCGGCACTTGAATAAAGAAATTGCACAGGAGTGCGGCCGTCCAGCCTTCTTTTCTTCTAAGACACAAGGAGGTGTTACCAAGTGAGAAGATCCGCTGCCCCCCCATACTTAAATTAACATCTCTAAACAGATTTGTGTACCAAAATTCTGCATGATTTATCATTGCGTCTCCCCGTAATGGGAATTCCTGGCATCAGTAGACATACCGGTAAGCCTTACTTCCACTTTTTTATTTGAAGCATCTAACCCTAGGGTTGGGATAAATGCAGCTACCTTCAGGTGACACTGGTATAAAGAAGGGATGTCACCCTTTATAGCCCCTCCCACTCTCCCGCCAAGCCTTACTTTTTGGGGGGTTGGTGCGGTTTCTGTATTTGTTCAGTCAGCCCCAAACTGTGTTTCTCCCTTCCTCATGATGCCTCCTTCACCCCTCTGGCACACCTCCATGGCTTGTACAGAGAGGAGTCCTCAGCCACCATGTCTGAGTTTATGGGACACAGCTTGGCATTTTGGGAAACCTCTGGCCGTAAGTGCCCTCCCCCCAGGTCATCCTCGTCCCACTTGACTGATTCCAGAGGTTCTACATGGATTGTTCACTGTTCTCAAAGCAAAAGAAGTCATCTACTCCATTTTGGATCTAAAAAGTCTGGACAGGTTTCTGTTGGTTCTACATAGAAAAGATCGGGCCAGTCATTGTTTCTCTTAAACTGGGAGACCTTCTGGTCTCTGTGGGCATCAAAGATAAATTACATAAACCTGTGTTTTATTGTTGCCATTCATCACAACCAATTTGTTTCTTTTCTTCTGGCCTGTCCACGTCAACTCAAGTCTTCACCAAGCTGCTTGCTCCTGTCCCAGCTTTGCTTCGTTCCTCGGGTATCCACACAGTAGACACCTCAAGGCCTCCTATCATTTGTCCAACAGACAGTGCCGACTCATCACTAAGTCCCCATGCACAAAGCATTTGCTCAGCTCTTCTACAGTCCCTGACAAAAGTCTTGTCGCTTCTCTATTTTGTAGAAACTCCTGCTATTAACCTGACTTTTAATTAATCAATTGGTGTTAGAAATAGCTCATATGAAAAGCTAAAGCCCTCCCAAATGATGTTTAATGCACTGAAATAAATTAGTTTCACTGAAAAAAGATTTATCATTTAATCAAGACAGACAGGTCAAATTTTGGCAAGACAAAAGTTTTGTCGCCTATACAGAAATTGAACAACTTTACTGAAAATCCAAAAATATGTCAGCAAATTATGTAGTGGTGCTGTGAGATCCAAATGTAATATCTTGTATGACTTCCATGAGCTTGAAGGACAGCATCCATGCGGTTTGGCAAGGATTCATACAATTTATTGATGAAGTCATCAGGAATAGCAAAGAAAACAGTCTTGCATGCCTCCCAGAGTTCATCAATATTCTTTGGTTTCGTCTTCCATGCTTCATCTTTCATCCTACACCACATATGCTCAATGATGTTCATGTCTGGTGACTGGGCTGGCCAATCCTGGAGCATCTTGATCTTCTTTGCCTTAAGGAACTTTGATGTGGAGATGGAGGTATGCAATGGAGCACCATCCTGCTGCAAAATTTGGCCTTTTTTATGGTTGGGAATATAAGAGGTAGCTAAGATTTCTTGGTATTTTAGACTATTGATGTTGCCTTCCACCCTGCAGATCCCTCACACACCCCCATACTGGATGTAACCCCAGACCATGATTTTGCCTCCACCAAACGTCACTGTTTTCTGGGTAAATCTCGGCTCCATGCGGGTTCCAGTAGGTCTCCTGCAATATTTGCGGTGACTGTGGTGTAATTCAACAGAAGATTCATCTGAAAAATCCACCTTCTGCCACTTTTCCAGAGTCCATCCTTTTAGCAGGCTGTGGCCCTTGGCAAATGCCACACGGTTTTTCAATTGTCTTTTGTTTAGTGCTGGCTTATGGGCACTGATTCGACCATGGAGGCCATTTTGAGACAGAATCCGACAAACTGTTCTGGTTGACACAGGGACTTCAGGTTCCAGGTCTCGTGGAGCTCTGCTGCAGTGGAAAATGGGCTGGCCTTGGATTTTCGAGCCAACAAACGGTCCTCTCGAGCAGTTGTCTTGCGGGGTCGGCCTGACCTAGCCTTGTCCAAAACGTCTCCAGTCTCTTCAAATCTTTTTTTATCCTCTGAACTTGACGCTGAGACACACTGAAGGTGTCTGCCACATCAGCAGTGGATCTGGACTTCAGCATCTTGATAATCAACACTTTAGTCTCCGGGTGAATCTTAGGCATGTTTGCAGAGGTCTAGTTGCAGTTGAGAAGGACTGGTGTTCTTTTTATACACACCTGAGACCTAATTGATCCATTATCCGTCACAGGTGAAGCTCATATAACAAGGTGACAACACTTATGTCTTGGCAGAAATTGACTCAATGGGCTTTACCAAGCTGTGAATATTAGAATACTTTTTGTCAGTTTCGTCTTAACTGAAACATTATTACAAAAGCTGTTGGGATTAAAATCACCCATTTCTTGTAACAAAATCTTGATTAGAAATATATTTTAGCGGCACTTCAGGTCAATTTGTACACAAGCGACAAGACTTTTGTCAGGGACTGTAAATGCCTTTCTGATGATAGGAGAAACGCAGAGTCAAAAATGCACCTAAAGCCATTGAAATAAGTTAACACTCAAGTGCTAAATGCACCCCTAGCGTTAACGTGCGTTTATCAATTATTCCCTGCATTTGGATGCATCGGGCAATTTTTAGCACCAAAATGCCCCTTTCCTGAATGCACTGGCCCTGGGTTTTTTTTTACTGCCTCAAAAGCCTGTAAACATCTATGTGTGCAAAGACACAATGGGTAACATAGAGGGGCGTTAAGAGGCAGAAAAAAAAAGTCAAACACCCTTAAAAGTGTTGTTTTTGCAGCCCAGTGTGCATGGGACCTTAGGAGTATCTGGGCCTAGTGATGGATATGGCCTTGTCTAGAATCTTCCTTCCCCAGAGAAGTTCCCATCCCTCCACTTTATCTTTTGGAACTATTAGTCCAAGAGGCAATCGTTCATTTGATCTTTGCACAAGGGTTCTGGGTCTGATGGTAAACTCCGTCGAAGCAGCATGGTATGTCCAGTTTCACCCCAGACCACTGCAAGTCAATATTTTGGCTGCATAGGACAAATGGGCTCTTTCAGATGCATGGGTTGATTCGGGAACCAGCAAGGCCAGACTATCCCTGACATGGTGGATTTCCAATCTAGCGCTGGAGTCAGATCTTTTCTCCCAATAATGTAGACATTTCACCTGATGGATACCAGCCTATCAAGCTGGGGAGGACTACTGGATACCCTCTTGGGATACCCTCTTGGTTCAGGGAACTTGGTCGCCAGAGTAAGCTTGGCTTCCCATCGGCATCCTAGAACTTTACCCGACTAAAATCCAGTCTGACCAGATCTTAGACGCCACCCACTGATAGGCAACACGGCACGAATATGCTCACAATTAATCTCCCAGACGACTCTTACATCCCAAAATTCACCTCTATACCCCGTAATAGGTGACCCTTTGTTCAAACCGGGACTAGAAGACGGTTTCTTCTGGAAACTTGGGGAAGCAGGACTACACCTAGCATCCCACTATAGCAATGAGGGACATTGGAGAACGCATAAAGAACTCTCTGACCCAAATGGCGTATACCGGCTAGACTTTATACGAACACTACAGTTGCGACACTTCCTCAGGTCTATCCCGCCCCCTCCTGCGGAAAACGATAGAACTCTCACGACCCTGGAGACACTCCTTACAGAGACGGGAGCGTTACCACACACGTTATCGTTGACTTACAGTCTGGTAAACACTCCCCCTACAGACTTTGTCCCCCCGGGACTATTGAAATGGGAGATGGAATTATATTGTAGGTTTGACAACATAAAGAAACAACGTATTCTTAGATTCACGCATAAATCATCTATATGCGCCAAGATCCAGGAAACAAATTACAAAATACTCTCCCGATGGTATAGAACTCCAGCATTATTGCATAAATTTTTCCCTACGACATCAGAAATGTGTTGGCGATGTCAGAGGGAAAAGGGAACCCTCTTACACATTTTCTGGTCTTGTCCCAAACTGGCACACTTCTGGGAAGTAGTGCGTGAAACAGTACAAAAATTTACGGATAGGTCAATAACCGACGACCCCGCATTCTTTTTGCTACATGCTACTGACACCCCCGATGTGATTTATAAGAAGTCCGTGATACGCCACCTACTGGACGCAGCAAAAGCTTGCATTCCGGTTTGTTGGAAATCTCCTCTCCCGCCGTCCATTGATATGTGGCTGGAGAAAGTAGAAGAAATAAGGAAAATGGAAGACCTCATCCTGACGGCACAACATAGAGAAGAAACATTCTCTAAGACCTGGCAATTATGGACCATGTTCATTTACTCATCTGAGGGCCAAGCTCTAAAAAGGACCGACGACGCCCCATGACCGCAAACTCACAACACACAACCGATACCTTCCAGACTGAATTGTCAAATATCTGACAAACTCAAATCGCATGACCCTCCATGTTCGTGGGTTCTCACCCTCCCAATCCTCCTCCCCCCTCCCCCCTAACCCCCCTCATTTCTTTCCTCTATGTATTTCCCCCCCTTTTTGTTTTTGTTCTTAACTCCCTCTCTTTGCTATTATCTAATTCTTTCAGTATATACTTCTTCTTAGTTCTTTTATTAAAAAAGAAAAAGGGGACCAAACCCGTGGACACTAATTTAACATAAAACCAACTGAATTTAAAAAAGAGTACACATTCTTAAGAGCAGCGGTTTCAAAAATGTTATACTTGGTACATTGAAATAGGTGACCGCAATGTATAATGTATATTTTGTTTAATCACTCTGTACTTAAGATGTTATCAACGTGATACTGTGTAACTTGTTGGTCCATTTGGGCCGGTCCCTACATATAAACAATTAAAAAAAAAAAAAATCCAGTCTGACAATGCTACTGTCATGACCTACATCAAACATTAGGCTTTCGCAGTGAATGCTCTGGTGACTCCATGGGATCAGTTCAGCTTATTCCCTCAACAGCTTCTCCCTCACCTGCTGCATAGGATCGATATAAAGGGCATCCTTGTGATTCTAATCACACTGAACTGATCCAGTAGGACATGGTACTCATCAATTCTGAGACTCCTGGAAGACTCTCCATGGGCCCTTATTGATCGCTTGGACCTTCGGGTTCCAGGGGGTCCATTATCCTGCTTCTTGGCTTTAACAGCTTATTGAAGCCCAGGTCCTGAGGGATCGACCTATTGGATTCTGTCATCCTTACGCTTCTGAAGGCTAGAAAGTTCCATCCTAAGAAGTACTCCCATGGCACAAATACTGACCTTCTTTCAGTCTGGTCTAGACCAGCACTTGGCATGAAGCACCTACAAGGGGCAAACATCAGCAATTCTGTTTCAATGACTGCTTGTTGCTCACTTCTTATGTCAGGCCGATTTGCAGGGTGTTACTCACTGGGATATTGCCTTGGCCGACCTCATTTGCAAGGTGGCCTTTCTCATTGCCATCACCTCTGCAAGGTATTGGCCTTACCCTGTAAGGAGCCTTTCCTAGTCTTCCACGGAAATAGAGTTGTCCTGGGGCCCCCTTTCTTTTTCTATTCTGCTCCAAAGCAACCCAAAGAAGTTTCTCTCCATTGTTATAATGTAATTCATGTTGTAAAAGTCTGCCAAAAGGAACGTGTGCCAGAGAGGTCAACCTATTTTCCTTTGTGCATTTTAGAGGAATCCACCGGCTCACTTCAACGGTGCTTGATGGGTTAGACATTGGAGAATATGGTCTGAAGGACCTGCTGAGGAACATTCTACCAGATCTGTTGGATGCCTGACGCTGAAAAGCCCATGATGCATTGCTCCTCAGATCATGAAGGCTGCCACTTGGTCTTCTGGTCATGTGTTTTTTTAGCAGGTCGAAGTTTAGGCCTCTTCTGAGGCCAGTTCTGGTGTAAGGGGGTTCAATTCTATCAAGCCCTTCCTTGGCTTTGTTAGGTGGACATGTTAGCATTTCTTTGTTGCATTTCCCACTCCTCAGATGGACTGCTTTGGATGTCCCAAAACTAAAGACCCTGCACTGTGCAATGAGGAACATAGGATTCCTATTTTCTTGGAGTTCAGGACCCCGCTGGTCCTTGATTTCACTATTATCGATTGCTATAAAGCTGAAGCTTGATCAGAGTGGGCGTGGTTATATAGGGGCAGTCCCTGTATTTTCTGTCCAGTCTCCTGAAGGGAGCTACATCTAAGCATGGCAAAGTCTAAAGTGCGTGTGTGCAATCAGATAAGTAAATAAATCCTTTTATCTCTGATGGGTCCAAAGGGTGGTTTCTGAGGTGGAAAGAGAACCAGATCTCATGGAGTCACATGGAAGACGCCCGGAACAAAGAATGGGAAGGAATGTCTCTGGAACAAGATAGAAAGATGTTCAGGCCTCATACACACTGGGCTTTAAAAAAAAAAAAAAGCGCCGCTTTTACAGGCGTTTGGCGTTTTTGTCAGTTCGTAAACGCACCTCTACGTAAGCGATGTGTCCATACACACATAGACGGAGGTTTACTAAATACAAATAGACTCTCCAGAAATTAGTAAATGAGGGGAAGCTTCACTTTACAAAGAACACCCAATCACGCACAAGGACAATAAACAGCATTTTTGCTTGCACATGATTGGATGATGGAAGTCTGCATAGCTTCCCCTCATTTACCAAGCTGGACTTGCAGAGCCAGTCTCTATGCCTTTGGTAGAACCCCCCATAGTTTTGGATAAGACCAAAGAGCAGAAAAAAAGCTTGGTGTGTTTGAATTTTAAATGGATATTCTGGCCAATGGGATCCATTAACGCCTAAACATATGTGCAATACGAGGCCTCCACTGCTCCTGCTAGACTAGAGGTTCCCGGAACCTCGATACAGACATGTTCAGTTTGTTGTTGAACCTGGAGGTGCACATTAGGATTCCCCTATCTGTGACCTCCAGGACTGAATCCTTCCACAGCTGGAATGTACAGTAAATGGCAGAGAAGGCTAGAAAGTGGCGTTCTACCAGGAGAGGATCCACTCTTCTTTAGCTATGGCAAGTCTTCTGGCTTGACCACAGCCGTGGTGTTTTCCAACTGAATCCGGATTGGATGATCCTCCAGCTGGGTGGTCCAGTGCTGAGGAAAAAAGTCAGGATGTTGGATGAGAGTGTGAGGACATTCAGATTCCCTGCGCCAGGAGAGTGGTCGGGACTCCTCCCCCTCTGGAAACAGTCATGAGGATCTTCAGAAATACAGCAAATGTTCCAGAAATAGGACTGTCCATTGAAGCTGCCATCAGCCCCAGGATTTTGGCATACATGCAGTCAGATGACTCCTGGACTGGGAGTGGAGAGTTTGAAGTTTCTCCTGGGGAAGCCAATTGTCAGCTTGAGTTGTGTCTATGACTAGACTCGGACATTCCCAGCCATGAGACGATTTCTGGAGGTTTAGGATCTTCCCGAACCTCTGCATACAGTGTAGACAGTCAAGGCTTCCGTCCCTCAGAACTTGTGCCGACTGTTCGTCGTCTAGGTCAGTGTTTGCAACTCCAGTTCTCAAGGTGCCCCAACAGGTCATGTTTTCAGGCTTCCCATTATTTTGCACAGGTGATTTGATCAGGTTCACTGCCTTAGTAATTACCACAGCCGTTTCATGAGGGAAATCCTGAAAACATGACCTGTTGGGCCGTCTTGAAGCCTGGAGTTGAAAAACACTGGACTAGATGGATGGAGGCGTGCAGGTAAGCATCCCGGATGTCCACAGAGGCCTGGCAGAATTCCTTTGCCTAAATGATGGCATTGAGAGCTCTGAGATTCAGAAATGGGGCCATATACCACCCTTTGGTTTGGGAACTACGAATAGGTTGGAGTAAAAGTAGACGTGTGGTTCATTTTGTTCCGAATTGAAAATCGGACAAATTTGATATTTGAATGTATCCGAAATTCTGAATTACAGTAGTAACAAATTTAAATGAATCCAAAATAACAAAATGAAATTTCGAACAAATTTTTAGCATTTGATTTGAATTCAAATTGTTTTAGAATTTGATGGAAATTTCCAAATGGGATAAAACAGAATAGGAAAATAAAGGAATAGAAAAGAATAAAATAGAACCATCTTCCGAAATTCGAATTTCAAATAGAATACATTTGAATAGAAAAAACAATAGCATAGAATAAAATAGAATATAACCATCCTCTGAAATTCTAATAGAATAAATTCAGATTCGAATGGAATAAATTAGAATAGAAAAAAATAATAGAATATAATCATCTTCCGAAATTCGAATAGAAAATAATAGAATAGAAAAGGATGGAATAGAATAGAAAGAATATAACCACCTTCTGAATAGAAAAAAAATTGAATAGAATATAATAGAAAATTATAGAATAGAAAATAAAGGAACAGAATAGAAAAAAAACAATGGAATAGAATTGAATAGAAAAAATAAAACCAACTCTCAAAATCTGAATTTCTAATAGGATAAATTAGAATTCAAATTCCTCTAAGTCTATTTAAATTAAATTCCACCAAATTTGGAAAATTTGAATTGAATTTGAATAAATGACACCAATTCCGAAAACGAATTAAATGAATTTAACGAATATATGTAAATAACGAATGAAAAATAAATGAATTTTTTCGCTCTGCACATGTCCAAGTAAAACCCTGACACTGTTCTGCCGGGGGAACAGGGGTAATGGCACCCCGGTACAGAAGATCCACTAGGGGCCACCATGAGATCTGCCAGGTTGTGAACTTAGGGCAGGGATGGGGGCAGAACTCTTATTTGGAGCCCGGGAGACCACCTCATCCAGCCGAACATCAGAGACACAAGACAAGGGACTTCTCCTCACCTCCCACAAAGAAGGGACCTTCCCACGCTGAGCCCGAGGCTTGTTTAGCGGAGGAAGGAAGGTGGTTGCTCCGGTCACCTGCAGCATCTCTGAAGGTGGATTCCAAAGACCCGGAGAAGCGTTCCTAGAAGACAATGTGGGTTCCTCCGTCCAATGTAGAAATGTTCTGTGCTGGGGGAGGGGGTGACAGGAGACTCATGTTGGGAATAGGAGGGGAACTTCCAGCAACCTGTCAATGGTGGAGAATGGAGCCACAGCCATTTGTCCCAGACAGAGGAGGAATTTACTAAATATAAAAATAAAAAAAGGAATCCTGCATTAATGGTTAGTGAACCATAAGGGTAGCAAAAACCCACCGATTCGCCCTTAGGGCGGTATATCTCCCAGGAAGCAAACAACCTGAGACAGAAAATGGAAAGGGTTAAAAGGTAACCCTAGGAAACAATCAAGGGAGATCAACCACGGTATATTTAATTAATTTATAGAAGCTTTATTGGTGAAGTACAAAAAATCCAATATTCTAATCCAGGCGGAACAACCCTACCCTGGTTAGATAGTGTTCATGTAATTTGCAAAAAATTCATGAATAATTTAATAAAAAAATACACTGTAATAAGACAATATTGTCACAATATAAAAAACGCTAATTCATGGGCCCCATTATATCGAGACGAAATACCAAAGTCCAAGAGGAATAAATGGACCTTGAAAAAGAGTTTCCCCGGGGGAATGACACCCTAAGTTAATGGGACAGAAAGTATCTCCAGCTGTCAGATTGCTGCAAAGTTCTGCTAATATATTTCTAATAATTGACCGGTATTTATCATGGAGTTATATCTTGATTGAAGATGATTGACATCCAGTTAGCTGGTAAAGAACTGGTAATTGGGATACAACACTCCAGAGTCCAGACCTGAGGAATCCAACGCTCCAGAGTCCAGACCTGAGGAATCCAACGCTCCAGAGTCCAGACCTGAGGAATCCAACCCTCCAGAGTCCAGACCTGAGGAACCCAACGCTCCAGAGTCCAGACCTGAGGAATCCAACGCTCCAGAGTCCAGACCTTGAGGGATCCAAAGCTCCAGAGTCCAGACCTGAGGGATCCAACGATCCAGAGTCCAGACCTGAGGGATCCAACGCTCCAGAGTCCAGACCTGAGGGATCCAACGCTCCAGAGTCCAGACCTGAGGGATCCAACGCTCCAGAGTCCAGACCTGGGGAATCCAACGCTCCAGAGTCCAGACCTGAGGAATCCAACGCTCCAGAGTCCAGACCTGAGGAATCCAACGCTCCAGAGTCCAGACCTGAGGAATCCAATTCTCCAGAGTCCAGACCTGAGGAATCCAACGCTCCAGAGTCCAGACCTGAGGAATCCAACGCTCCAGAGTCCAGACCTGAGGAATTCAATGCTCCAGAGTCCAGACCTGAGGGATCCAACGCTCCAGAGTCCAGACCTGAGGAATCCAACGCTCCAGAGTCCAGACCTGAGGGATCCAACGCTCCAGAGTCCAGACCTGAGGAATCCAACGCTCCAGAGTCCAGACCTGAGGAATCCAACGCTCCAGAGTCCAGACCTGAGGAATCCAACGCTCCATAGTCCAGACCTTGAGGAATCCAAAGCTCCAAAGTCCAGACCTGAGGGATCCAACGCTCCAGAGTCCAGACCTGAGGGATTCAACGCTCCAGAGTCCAGACCTGAGGGATCCAACGCTCCAGAGTCCAGACCTGAGGAATTCCAGACCTGAGGGATCCAACGCTCCAGAGTCCAGACCTGAGGAATCCAACGCTCCAGAGTCCAGACCTGAGGAATCCAACGCTCCAGAGTCCAGACCTGAGGAATCCAACGCTCCAGAGTCCAGACCTGAGGGATCCAACGCTCCAGAGTCCAGACCTGAGGAATCCAACGCTCCAGAGTCCAGACCTGAGGGATCCAACGCTCCAGAGTCCAGACCTGAGGAATCCAACGCTCCAGAGTCCAGACCTGAGGAATCCAACGCTCAAGAGTACAGCTGAGGAATCCAACGCTCCAGAGTCCAGACCTGAGGAATCCAACGCTCCATAGTCCAGACCTTGAGGAATCCAAAGCTCCAGAGTCCAGACCTGAGGGATCCAACGCTCCAGAGTCCAGACCTGAGGGATTCAACGCTCCAGAGTCCAGACCTGAGGGATCCAACGCTCCAGAGTCCAGACCTGAGGAATTCCAGACCTGAGGGATTCAACGCTCCAGAGTCCAGACCTGAGGGATCCAACGCTCCAGAGTCCAGATCTGAAGGATCCAACGCTCCAGAGTCCAGACCTGAGGAATCCAACGCTCCAGAGTCCAGACCTGAGGAATCCAACGCTCCAGAGTCCAGACCTGAGGAATCCAATGCTCCATAGTCCAGACCTGAGGGATCCAACGCTCCAGAGTCCAGACCTGGGGAATCCAACGCTCCAGAGTCCAGACCTGAGGAATCCAACGCTCCAGAGTCCAGACCTGAGGAATCCAACGCTCCAGAGTCCAGACCTGAGGAATTCAATGCTCCAGAGTCCAGACCTGAGGGATCCAACGCTCCAGAGTCCAGACCTGAGGAATCCAACGCTCCAGAGTCCAGACCTGAGGGATCCAACGCTCCAGAGTCCAGACCTGAGGAATCCAACGCTCCAGAGTCCAGACCTGAGGAATCCAACGCTCCAGAGTCCAGACCTGAGGAATCCAACGCTCCATAGTCCAGACCTTGAGGAATCCAAAGCTCCAAAGTCCAGACCTGAGGGATCCAACGCTCCAGAGTCCAGACCTGAGGGATTCAACGCTCCAGAGTCCAGACCTGAGGGATCCAACGCTCCAGAGTCCAGACCTGAGGAATTCCAGACCTGAGGGATCCAACGCTCCAGAGTCCAGACCTGAGGAATCCAACGCTCCAGAGTCCAGACCTGAGGAATCCAACGCTCCAGAGTCCAGACCTGAGGAATCCAACGCTCCAGAGTCCAGACCTGAGGGATCCAACACTCCAGAGTCCAGACCTGAGGAATCCAACGCTCCAGAGTCCAGACCTGAGGGATCCAACGCTCCAGAGTCCAGACCTGAGGAATCCAACGCTCCAGAGTCCAGACCTGAGGAATCCAACGCTCAAGAGTACAGCTGAGGAATCCAACGCTCCAGAGTCCAGACCTGAGGAATCCAACGCTCCATAGTCCAGACCTTGAGGAATCCAAAGCTCCAGAGTCCAGACCTGAGGGATCCAACGCTCCAGAGTCCAGACCTGAGGGATTCAACGCTCCAGAGTCCAGACCTGAGGGATCCAACGCTCCAGAGTCCAGACCTGAGGAATTCCAGACCTGAGGGATTCAACGCTCCAGAGTCCAGACCTGAGGGATCCAACGCTCCAGAGTCCAGATCTGAAGGATCCAACGCTCCAGAGTCCAGACCTGAGGAATCCAACGCTCCAGAGTCCAGACCTGAGGAATCCAACGCTCCAGAGTCCAGACCTGAGGAATCCAATGCTCCATAGTCCAGACCTTGAGGAATCCAAAGCTCCAGAGTCCAGACCTGAGGGATCCAACGCTCCAGAGTCCAGACCTGAGGGATTCAACGCTCCAGAGTCCAGACCTGAGGGATCCAACGCTCCAGAGTCCAGACCTGAGGAATTCCAGACCTGAGGGATCCAAAGCTCCAGAGTCCAGACCTGAGGAATCCAACGCTCCAGAGTCCAGACCTGAGGAATCCAACGCTCCAGAGTCCAGACCTGAGGAATCCAACCCTCCAGAGTCCAGACCTGAGGAACCCAACGCTCCAGAGTCCAGACCTGAGGAATCCAACGCTCCAGAGTCCAGACCTTGAGGAATCCAAAGCTCCAGAGTCCAGACCTGAGGGATCCAACGATCCAGAGTCCAGACCTGAGGGATCCAACGCTCCAGAGTCCAGACCTGAGGGATCCAACGCTCCAGAGTCCAGACCTTGAGGAATCCAAAGCTCCAGAGTCCAGACCTGAGGGATCTAATGCTCCAGAGTCCAGACCTGAGGGATTCAACGCTCCAGAGTCCAGACCTGAGGGATCCAACGCTCCAGAGTCCAGACCTGAGGAATCCAACGCTCCAGAGTCCAGACCTGAGGAATCCAACGCTCCAGAGTCCAGACCTGAGGAATCCAATGCTCCAGAGTCCAGACCTGAGGGATCCAACGCTCCAGAGTCCAGACCTGAGGAATCCAACGCTCCAGAGTCCAGACCTGAGGGATCCAACGCTCCAGAGTCCAGACCTGAGGAATCCAACGCTCCAGAGTCCCAGACCTGAGGGATCCAACACTCTAGAGTCCAGACCTGAGGAATCCAACGCTCCAGAGTCCAGACCTGAGGGATACAACACTCCAGAGTCCAGACCTAAGAAATCCAACGCTCCAGAGTCCAGGCCTGAGGAATCCAACGCTCCAGAGTCCAGACCTGAGGAATCCAACGCTCCAGAGTCCAGACCTGAGGAATCCAACGCTCCAGAGTCCAGACCTGAGGAATCCAACGCTCCAGAGTCCAGACCTGAGGAATCCAACGCTCCAGAGTCCAGACCTGAGGAATCCAACGCTCCAGAGTCCAGACCTGAGGGATACAAACGCTCCAGAGTCCAGACCTGAGGAATCCAACGCTCCAGAGTCCAGACCTGAGGAATCCAACGCTCCAGAGTCCAGACCTGAGGAATCCAACGCTCAAGAGTACGGCTGAGGAATCCAACACTCCAGAGTCCAGACCTGAGGAATCCAACGCTCCAGAGTCCAGACCTGAGGAATCCAACGCTCCAGAGTCCAGACCTGAGGAATCCAACGCTCAACAGTACGGCTGAGGAATCCAACGCTCCAGAGTCCAGACCTGAGGAATCCAACGCTCCAGAGTACGGCTGAGGAATCCAATGCTCCAGAGTCCAGCTGAGGAATCCAACACTCCAGAGTCCAGACCTGAGGAATCCAACGCTCCAGAGTCCAGACCTGAGGAATCCAACGCTCCAGAGTCCAGACCTGAGGAATCCAACGCTCCAGAGTACGGCTGAGGAATCCAACACTCCAGAGTCCAGACCTGAGGAATCCAACGCTCCAGAGTCCAGACCTGAGGAATCCAACACTCCAGAGTCCAGACCTGAGGAATCCAACGCTCCAGAGTACGGCTGAGGAATCCAACACTCCAGAGTCCAGACCTGAGGAATCCAACGCTCCAGAGTCCAGACCTGAGGAATCCAACGCTCCAGAGTCCAGACCTGAGGAATCCAACGCTCCAGAGTACAGCTGAGGAATTCAACACTCCAGAGTCCAGACCTGAAGAATCCAACGCTCCAGAGTCCATACCTGAGGAATCCAACGCTCCAGAGTCCAGACCTGAGGAATCCAACGCTCAAGAGTACGGCTGAAGAATCCAACACTCCAGAGTCCAGACCTGAGGAATCCAACGCTCCAGAGTCCAGACCGGAGGAACCCAACGCTCCAGAGTCCAGACCGGAGGAATCCAACGCTCCAGAGTCCAGACCGGAGGAATCCAACGCTCCAGAGTCCAGACCTGAGGAATCCAACACTCCAGAGTACGGCTGAGCAATCCAACGCTCCAGAGTCCAGACCTGAGGAATCCAACGCTCCAGAGTCCAGACCTGAGGAATCCAACGCTCCAGAGTCCAGACCTGAGGAATCTAACACTCCAGAGTCCAGACCTGAGGGATCCAACGCTCCAGAGTCCAGACCTGAGGGATTCAACACTCCAGAGTACGGCTGAGGAAAGGATCCAGAGACAGCAACCAGAAATGGTGAGATTCTCGGCCAGTCTACAATTTGTATCCCAGTGTCCAGTCCCCCCCTGCAGGGGGTAGTATAACCCTAAAGGTGAAAGACTCGCCGTGTACTTACACTTCAACTACACAACTCTGAGGCCACAGAACAGGCGTGCCTAGGCACAGGAAGTGCACTGATATCAGGTGTGCCTAGGCACAGGAAGTGCACTATCAGGTGTGCCTAGGCACAGGAAGTGCACTGATATCAGGTGTGCCTAGGCACAGGAAGTGCACTGACATCAGGTGTGCCTAGGTACAGGAAGTGCACTGCGAGGACTGAGGACTGCTCCGGCCCAATTACTATTTGTAGATATGTTTATAAAATAAAAAAAATAAAATACTGCGCTAACAAACAAAAGAATGTATAAGCTGCCACTAAAGTGGTATACAGCACAATCAAATAAACAATAAAAAAGTTGCGCTAAAGATGTGAAAAAGGCAACAAATAAATGCCTTAAAACCTCATAGAGGAGACCTCTATGAGGTTTTAAGGCATTTATTTGTTGCCTTTTTCACATCTTTAGCGCAACTTTTTTAATGTTTATAACATAGCAAATCTTCACTTCCAAAGTTCAGTTGCACTTTATTATGACAAAGGATTCCCAGAGCGCCGAGAACGTGTCAGGAAATCAAGTAGCCGTAACCATCTAATTTCTGGCAAAGCTTCATCTCAGAAAAGGGGAGGAGTCTCCCACTTGTGTGTCAATGTCTACATAAGCTACTGAGCTCTGTAAATAGCAGGATTACCCAGAGGAAGGATACAGAAGTTGGAAGGCACCGAGAGCGCCACCTGCTGGCTGCAGAGAATACATATTATTTCAAATTTACAGGATTACAGAAAATATAGTTCACCCCAATCATAGAAGAGTGTTGTACGCTGTTCAGGAGGGGGCGTGTCTGTGTGACTCACCCCCCCAACATCACACACCAGACCCCCCCAACATCACACACCAGACCCCCCCCCCCAACATCACACACCAGACCCCCCAACATCACACACCAGACCCCCCAACATCACACACCAGACCCCCCCAACATCACACACCAGAGCCCCCCAACATCACACAACAGGCCCCCCCATCACCACACAACAGACCCCCCCAACATCACACACCAGACCCCCCAACATCACACACCAGACCCCCCAACATCACACACCAGACCCCCCCAACATCACACACCAGACCTCCCTCAAACGTCACACCAGACCCCCCAACATCACATATCAGACCCCCCAACATCACACCAGACCCCCCAACGTCACACCAGACCCACCCCCCAAACATCACACCAGACCCACCCCCCAAACAACACACACCAGCCCCCCCCCCCTCCGAACATCACACACCAGACCCCCCCCAACATCACACCAGACCCCCCAACATCACACACCAGACCCCCCAACATCACACACCAGACCCCCCCAAAACATCACACCAGACCCCCCCAACATCACACACCAGACCCCCCCAACATCACACTAGACCCCCCATTACACTAGACCCCCCAACATCACACCAGACCCCCCAACATCACACAACAGACCCCCCCAAAACATCACACCAGACCCCCCAACATCACACACCAGACCCCCCCCCCCATCAAACTAGACCACCCATCACACTAGACCCCCCCAACATCACACCAGACCCCCCAACATCACAAAACAGACCCCCCCAAAACATCACACCAGACCCCCCAACATCACACACCAGACCCCCCCCCCAACATCACACTAGACCCCCCATCACACTAGACCCCCCCCAACATCACACCAGACTTCCCCCCCAAATCACACTAGACCCCCATCACACCAGCCCCCCCAACATCACACCAGACCTCCCCAACATCACACCAGACCCCCCAACATTACATCAGACCTCCCATCACACCTCACCCCCCTCCCCAACATCACACCAGACCCCCCATCACACCAGACCCACACCAGACCCCCCCATCACACCAGACCCCCCCAACATCACACCAGACCCCCCCCAACATCACACCAGACCTCCCCGGACATCACACTAGACCCCCCCAACATCACACCAGACACCCCCAACATCACACCAGACCCCCCCCCCCAACGTCACACCAGACCTCCCCAAAACATCACACCAGACCCCCCCCAAACATCACACCAGACCCCGCCCCTAAAACATAACACCAGACCCCCCCCCCCAACGTCACACCAGACCTCCTCAAACGTCACACCAGACCCCCCCAACATCACATATCAGACCCCCCCAACATCACACCAGACCCCCACGTCACACCAGACCCACCCCCAAACATCACACCAGACCGCCCCCCAACATCACACCTCAGACCCCCCAAAACATCACACCAGACCCACCCCCCAAACATCACACCAGACCCCCCCAACATCACACCAGACACCCCCCTCCGAACATCACACACCAGACCCCCCCAACATCACATCAGACCCTCCAACATCACACCAGACCCCCCCAGCATCACATATCAGACCCCCCAACATCACACCAGACCCCCCACCCCCCGTCACACCAGACCGCCCCCAACATCACACACCAGACCCCCGCGACATAACACATCAGACCCCCAAAACATACCATACCTCCCCCCCAATGTCACACCAGACCCCCCCCCCAACATCACACCAGACACCCCCAACATCACACCAGACCTCCCATCACACTAGACCCCCCCAACATCACACCAGACCCCCCCCCCATCACACCAGACCTCCCTAACATCACACCAGACCCCAACATCACACCAGACAACCCCAACATCACACCAGACACCCCCAACATCACACCAGACCTCCCATCACACTAGACCCCCTCCCCAACATCACACCAGACACCCCATCACACCAGACCTCCCATCACACTAGACCCCCCAACATCACACCAGACCTCCCATCACACTAGACCCCCTCCCCAACATCACACCAGACACCCCATCACACCAGACCTCCCATCACACTAGACCCCCTCCCCAACATCACACCAGACACCCCATCACACCAGACCTCCCATCACACTAAACCCCCCCAACATCACACCAGACCTCCCATCACACTTAACCCCCCCCCCCCCAACATCACACCAGACCTCCCATCACACTAGACCCCCCCAACATCACACCAGACCCCTCCCATCACACCTGACCCCCCCCATCACACCAGACCCCAACATCACACCAGACCCCCCCCAGCACACCTGACCCCCAACATCACACCAGACCCCCCCAACATCACACCAGACCCCCCAACATCAAACCAGACTCCCCAACATCACACCATACCTCCCCCCCAACATCACATCAGACCTCCCATCACACCAGACTCCCCCAACATCACACCAGACCCCCCCAACATCACACCAGACTCCCCCCAACATCACACCAGACCTACCCCCCAATGTCACACCAGACCCACCCAACATTACATCAGACCCCCCCCCCCCCCCCCCCATGTCACACCAGACCTCCCATCACACTACACCCCCCCCCCCAACATCACACCAGACCCCCCCCCCCAACATCACACCAGACCCCCCCATCACACCAGACAACCCCAACATCACACCAGACCCCCCCAACATCACATATCAGACCCCCCAACATCACACCAGACCCCCCACCCCCGTCACACCAGACCGCCCCCAACATCACACACCAGACCCCCGCGACATAACACATCAGACCCCCCAAAACATACCATACCTCCCCCCCATGTCACACCAGACCCACCAAACATTACATCAGACCTTCCATCACACCAGACCCCCCCAACATCACACCAGACCCCCCCCCCAACATCACACCAGACCCCCCCAACATCACACCAGACCCCCCAACATCACACCAGACCCCTCCAACATCACACCAGACCCCCCCCCCCAACATCACACCAGACACCCCCAACATCACACCAGACCTCCCATCACACTAGACCCCCCCCCCCCCAACATCACACCAGACCTCCCATCACACTAGACCCCCTCCCCAACATCACACCAGACCTCCCATCACACTAGACCCCCCCAACATCACACTAGACCCCCCCAACATCACACCAGACCTCCCATCACACTAAACCCCCCCCCCCAACATCACACCAGACCTCCCATCACACCAGACCCCTCCCATCACACCAGACCCCAACATCACACCAGACCCCTCCCAGCACACCTGACCCCCCAACATCACACCAGACCTCCCCCCATCGTCACACCAGACCTCCCCAACAACGTCACACCAGACCCCCCCAACATCACACCAGACCCCCCCAACATCACACCAGACCTCCCATCACATTAGACCCCCCCAACATCACACCAGACCCCTCCCATCACACCTGACCCCCCCATCACACCAGACCCCAACATCACACCAGACCACCCCCAACATCACACCAGACCCCCCCAACATCACACCAGACCCCCCCCTACATCACACCAGACCCCCCCCTCCCATCACACCTGACCCCCCCTCCCATCACACCTGACCCCCCCATCACACCAGACCCCAACATCACACCAGACCACCCCCAACATCACACCAGACCCCCCCCCCCACATCACACCATACCTCCCCCCAATGTCACACCAGACCCACCAAACATTACATCAGACCTTCCATCACACCTGACCCCTCAACATCACACCAGACCCCCCAACATCACACCAGACCCCCCCCAACATCACACCAGACCCCCCCCAACATCACACCAGACCCCCCCCAACATCACACCAGACCCCTCCAACATCACACCAGACACCCCCAACATCACACCAGACCTCCCATCACACTAGACCCCCCCAACATCACACCAGACCCCCCATCACACCAGACCTCCCCAACATCACACCAGACCTCCCCAACATCACACCAGACAACCCCAACATCACACCAGACCCCCAACATCACACCAGACACCCCCAACATCACACCAGACCTCCCATCACACTAGACCCCCTCCCCAACATCACACCAGACACCCCATCACACCAGACCTCCCATCACACTAGACCCCCCCAACATCACACCAGACCTCTCATCACACTAAACCCCCCCATCACACCAGACCTCCCATCACACTAGACCCCCTCAACATCACACCAGACCCCTCCCATCACACCTGACCCCCCCATCACACCAGACCCCAACATCACACCAGACACCCCATCACACCAGACCTCCCATCACACTAGACCCCCCCCAACATCACACCAGACCCCCCCATCACACCAGACCTCCCCAACATCACACCAGACCCCAACATCACACCAGACAACCCCAACATCACACCAGACCCCAACATCACACCAACACCCCCAACATCACACCAGACCTCCCATCACACTAGACCCCCCCCCCCCCCCAACATCACACCAGACCTCCCATCACACTAGACCCCCTCCCCAACATCACACCAGACACCCCATCACACCAGACCTCCCATCACACTAGACCCCCCCAACATCACACCAGACCTCTCATCACACTAAACCCCCCAACATCACACCAGACCTCTCATCACACTAAACCCCCCCAACATCACACCAGACCTCCCATCACACTAGACCCCCTCAACATCACACCAGACCCCTCCCATCACACCTGACCCCCCCCCCCATCACACCAGACCCCAACATCACACCAGACACCCCATAACACCAGACCTCCCATCACACTAGACCCCCCCCAACATCACACCAGACCCCTCCCATCACACCTGACCCCCCCATCACACCCAGACCCCAACATCACACCAGACCACCCCCAACATCACACCAGACCCCCCCCCCCCCCAACATCACACCAGACCCCAACATCACACCAGACCCCCCCCCCAACATCACACCAGACCCCCCCCCAACATCACACCAGACCCCCCCCCCCACCATCACACCAGACCCCCCCCCACATCACACCAGACCTCCACATTCGGGTTTTAAAACATTTAATTTTTTTATGAAAAACATAATTGGAGTAAAATGTGTTATTATTGGCTAAAAGTTAGAAAGAAAGCCCCGCCTCTAGGATCCATCCACTGCCACCATCCTCCAACAGGGGCACGATGGTGGGTGTGATCTCACAGGGAGGTCAGGGTGGGCGTGGTATCCCTCACAGCCAGTCATATCTCTTCTGGATGATGGAAGGTGGTTGCTATGGGTGATTGCTTCTTCTGTGCAGTCAGCTTATCCTGAACATAGCAGGGACAACTCCACCTGTCTGGTCATCGGTCCTCAGACTTCCCCGGCAGCGACCTACCCTTGGATGACCTCACACAACACATGATGGAGAGAAGCCAGAGGACAGGTATGAGAAGCTCTGCAGAGGACCTTCTCTCGTCTTCTGAAGAATGGAGCTGGTAGGACCACCAACTGATCCTGAGCTCCACCCTACCGGAGATCTCACCGTGTCCATATTGTCTCCAAGAGCTGACATCACCACCAACATGGATACATGTGACCACAAATGTGACTTCAGGCCACTGCAGGAGAACGAGGACCAAGCTAGGGGGGTGCAGGAGAACGAGGACCAAGCTAGGGGGCTTCAGGAGAACGAGGACCGAGCTAGGGGCTTTAGGAGAACGAGGACCGAGCTAGGGGGCTGCAGGAGAACGAGGACCGAGCTAGGGGGCTGCAGGAGAACGAGGACCGAGCTAGGGGGCTGCAGGAGAACGAGGACCGAGCTAGGGGGGTGCAGGAGAACGAGGACCGAGCTAGGGGGCTGCAGGAGAACGAGGACCGAGCTAGGGGGCTGCAGGAGAACGAGGACTGAGCTAGGGGGCTGCAGGAGAAGAGGACCGAGCTAGGGGGGTGCAGGAGAACGAGGACCGAGCTAGGGGTTGCAGGAGAACGAGGACCGAGCTAGGGGGCTGCAGGAGAACGAGGACCGAGCTAGGGGGGTGCAGGAGAACGAGGACCGAGCTAGGGGGTTGCAGGAGAACGAGGACCGAGAGGCCACTGCAGGAGAACGAGGACCGAGCTAGGGGGCTGCAGGTGAACGAGGACCGAGCTAGGGGGGTGCAGGTGAACGAGGATCGAGCTAGGGGGCTGCATGACCCCCCACAGGAGGGTGAGGGCCGAACCACTATGATCTCCCAGAGATGGTGAATAATGAAGAACTTTCGTTCTCCCGGCACACAGAGCCGATAATCGGGAAACTTCCCACCACATCTCCATCTTCTCTCTGATGGATGAATATGAAGTTTCTGGTCTAGAGAGTTGGTGGAAAATGTGTAAAGGGGCGGGAAGCAAATAGTCTCCTCCCACTCTACAGAGGCGAGATGCCTCCCACATTGTGGGACTCCTCCCCAGGTCAGGTCACATGGTGGTCTCCTGCTGGAGTTCTCTCTCCTCCTCTTCATCCAGACGCTTCAGTTTTTCCTGAACTTCGGGGGGACCGACACTTCCAGAAGATTCTCCAGGCCGGCTTCCGGCTCGTCACCAATCAGAACCTGGGAGAAGAAAACATCCATGTCACCGACATTTCTACGGGGCCAATGAGAGCCACAGAACAGCACTGTGTGTGTCATTCTCCCGCCGGTATGCGTGTCATTTCCCCACTGGGGCCCCGGGAGCGGAGCGCTATGTGTGTCATTCCACGCTGGGGCCCCGGGAGCGGAGCGGTATGTGTGTCATTCCCCCCTGGGGCCCTGGGAGTGGAGCGGTATGTGTGTCATTCCCGCCGCGGAAGCGGTGCGCTGTGTGTCATTCCCACGCTGGGGCCCCGGGAGCGGAGCGGTATGTGTGTCATTTTCCCACTGGGGCCCCGGGAGCGGAGCGCTATGTGTGTCATTCCCACGCTGGGGCCCCGGGAGCGGAGCGGTATGTGTGTCATTCCCCCCTGGGGCCCCGGGAGTGGAGTGGTATGTGTGTCATTGCAGCCCCGGAAGCGGTGCGCTGTGTGTCATTCCCACGCTGGGGCCCCGGGAGCGGAGCGGTATGTGTGTCATTCCCCCTGGGGCCCCGGGAGCGGAGCGGTATGCCCCCCTGGGGCCCCGGGAGCGGAGCGGTATGTGTGTCATTCCCCCCTGGGAGTGGAGCGGTATGTGTGTCATTCTCCCCTGGGGCCCCGGGAGCGGAGCGGTATGTGTGTCATTCCCCCCTGGGAGTGGAGCGGTATGTGTGTCATTCCCCCCTGAGAGTGGAGCGGTATGTGTGTCATTCCCCCTCGGGGGCGGTGCGGTATGTGTGTCATTCCCCCCTGGGAGTGGAGTGGTATGTGTGTCATTCCCCCTCGGGGGCTGTGCGGTATGTGTGTCATTCCCCCCTGGGAGTGGAGTGGTATGTGTGTCATTCCCCCTCGGGGGCGGTGCGGTATGTGTGTCATTCCCCCTCGGGGGCGGTGCGGTATGTGTGTCATTTCCCCCCCCCCGGGAGCGGAGCGGTATGTGTGTCATTCCACCCCTGGGAGTGGAGCGGTATGTGTGTCATTCCCCCTCGGGAGCGGAGCGGTATGTGTTTCATTCCCCCTCGGGGGCGGTGCGGTATGTGTGTCATTCCCCCACCGGGGCCCTGGAGTTCCACCATATTACTGACCTGGATGACTTTCTCGCAGGTCCTCCTCAGAGCGGGTTCCGTCTCCCAGCAGTGCAGCGATCGAAGGATCAGGTAGGTTCCTCGTTCTCTCAGGGTGCAGCGTCCTTCCCGGGTGGCGCATAGCTGGGGGGGGGGGGGGGAACATTAGGACTTAACATCTTCCATCATCCTCCCCCACAGAGCACCACCCTGCCCACCCCCCAGGCTCCTCATGGTCTATAATCACCCCCAGGGACTTTTTATTGGATGGGAACTTCCCCTCCCCCACTGGGCTCCTCATGTCGTCACCACATCTACTCCCCGGCCTGGATTCTGATTGGTCACACAAAGTCGGACTAGGAGCCGATTGGACGACCAATAAACTGCTGAAAACCTGCTTGTGCCGCTCCCTTTCTTGAAGGCCTCCCCCTGTAGAGCTACTCCCCCTACCAAAGCCAAATTTATGGGCGTAACCAATGTTAGGGTAAGTGGGCAAGTCAGCCAGAGGGTTCCCGCCCAGTTCCACCCCCTTGGTCTTTGTTTCCAGGATGCATCTCATTGTAACCAATAAAAAGACAGTGGGGGAGGGGAAGGTGCGGGCTGTCTTATCCAGGTGGCAGGAAACACCGGAAAGTTCCACAACTGCCGACTTCCCCCTCAGGAGGCGGATCCTCCTCTGCTGTGAGCCGGGTCCACAGATTCATCCAGTCCTCCCCTCCCCCGGTTGTTCTAGAAGGCTGGAGCGTACCATTCTGTGTCCACTCCTCCCCCTATCAGAGATGGACTATTCCCTCCCTCCAAGGAAAGTGACCAATGGGTGCGGATTGTTTGGGACCCTCCCCCCTCGCTGTCCATCTACAGCCTCCAGGAGACGTGTTACCAGCGAGGGGTTAATTCTGCCGCTCTTCTGAATATGAATCCCGATTATCGCCTTCCCGAGGACCCCCAACAGACAAGCCAACTTCCTTATAGGTGGACGGCTCTTCTAGAATAACCCCACCCCCACCCTGTTTACAGACCACGCCCCCGAGGCCCCTTACCAGCTGCAGGCACTCGATCAGCATCCGGCGTATATCGGGGTCCGGCTCCCTCTGCTTTTCCTCCGGGAGATATTGGAGATCCAGGGGAAGTGCTAGGAATGGAGAGATGGGGGTCAGTCTACAAGTCTACAGACAGGAAGTCATGAATACTGACAGGAAGTGATGTCATTACACCAAATTCCCCGAAAAATGACAAAACAATTCCAAAATGACAGAAAACCTTTCTACGGACACAGGAGTCCGACCGAGGGCCTCCACCCCT
The DNA here is from genome assembly GCA_037952925.1 of Lithobates clamitans. Classification (NCBI taxonomy): domain Eukaryota; kingdom Metazoa; phylum Chordata; class Amphibia; order Anura; family Ranidae; genus Lithobates; species Lithobates clamitans. The sequence goes on along the minus strand of JBBGZY010003503.1, from coordinate 133,032 downwards.
CCCCCCATCAACAGCCCCCACCATCCCAACACCGAGGGCCCCCCACCCCAAACACCCACCTTCAACAGCCCCCACCATCCCATCACCCACTCATCATCCACCCCCATCCAAAACATCCACCACTGAGGGTGTCCACCATCCCAACATTGGCCATCACCCCATCCAACACCAATCATCAACACCAACACCCACCACCACTCCCATCATCAACACCCACCACCACCCCATCCCAACACGCATCATCAACACCCACCACCACCCCATCATCAACACCCATCATCAACACCAACACCACTCCCATTATCACACACACCACCACCCCATCCCAACACCCATCATCAACACCCACCACCACCCCCATCATCAACACCCATCAACACCAACACCCACCACCACCCCCATCATCAACACCCACCACCACCCCATCATCAGCACCCACCACCACCCCATCCCACCACCCATCACCACCCATCCCACCACCCATCACCACCCCATCCACCCATCCATCCATCACCACCCCATCATCAACACCCACCACCACCCCCATCATCAACACCAACACCCACCACCACCCCATCATCAACACCAACACCCACCACCACTCCCATCATCAACACCAACACCCACCACCACCCCCATCATCAACACCCACCACCACCCCCATCATCAACACCAACACCCACCACCACTCCATCATCAACACCCACCACCACCCCATCCCACCACCCATCACCACCCCATCCCACCATCCATCACCACCCCCATCATCAACACACAACACCCACCACCACCCCCATCATCAACACCAACACCCACCACCACTCCCATCATCAACACCCACCACCACCCCATCCCAACACCCATCATCAACACCCACCACCACCCCATCATCAACACCCATCATCAACACCAACACCCACAACCACTCCCATTATCAACACCCACCACCACCCCATCCCAACACCCATCATCAACACCCACCACCACCCCCATCATCAAAACCCATCAACACCAACACCCACCACCACCCCCATCATCAACACCCACCACCACCCCATCATCAGCACCCACCACCACCCCATCCCACCACCCATCATCAACACCAACACCCACCACCACCCCCATCATCAACACCAACACCCACCACCACCCCATCAACACCCACCACCACCCCATCCCAACACCCATCATCAACACCCACCACCACCCCCATCATCAACACCCAACACCACCCCCACATCCCAACACCCATCATCAACACCAACACCCACCACCACCTCCCATCCCAACACCATCAACACCAACACCCACCACCACCCCTCATCAACACCAACACCCACCACCAACCCCATCCCAACACCCATCATCAACACCCACCACAACCCCCATCATCAACACTAACACCCACCACCACCCCATCCCAATACCAACACCCACCCCCACCCCCATCCTAACATCAACACCCACCACCACCCCATCATCAGCACCCACCACCACTCCATCCCAACACCCATCACCACCCTCATCATCAACAACCACCCATCCCAACACCCACCACCACCTCATCATCAACACCAACACCCACCACCACCCCATCAACACCCACCACCACCCCATCCCAACACCCATCATCAACACCCACCACCACCCCCATCATCAACACCCAACACCACCCCCACATCCCAACACAAATCAACACCCACCCCCATCCCAACACCCATCATCAACACCCACCCCATCATCAACACTCAACACCACCCCCACATCTCAACACCCATCAACACCCACCCCCATCTCAACACCCATCATCAACACCCACCCCATCATCAACACTAACACCCACCACCACCCCATCCTAACACCCAACATCAACACTAACACCCACCACCACCCCCATCCCAACACCCATCATCAACACTAACACCCACCACCACCCCATCCCAACACCCATCATCAACACCAACACCCACCACCACTCCCATCATCAACACCCATCATCAACACCAACACCCACCACCACTCCCATCATCAACACCCACCACCACCCCATTATCAACACCCACCACCACCCCAACACCCATCATCACACCCACCACCACCCCATCATCAACACCCACCACCACCCCCATCCCAACACCCATCATCAACACCAACACCCACCACCACTCCCATCATCAACACCAACACCCACCACCACTCCCATCATCAACACCCACCACCACCCCATCCCAACACCCATCATCAACACCCACCACCACCCCCATCATCAACACCCATCACCACCCCCATCATCAACACCCACCACCACCCCATCATCAGCACCCACCACCACCCCATCATCAGCACCCACCACCACCCCATCCCAACACCCATCATCAACACCCACCACCACTCCATCATCACACCCACCACACCCATCCCAACACCCATCATCAACACCCACCACCACCCCATCCCAACACCCACCACCACCCCCATCATCAACACCAACACCACCCCCATCATCAACACCCACCACCACCCCATCCCAATACCAACACCCACCCCCACCCCCATCCTAACATCAACACCCACCACCACCCATCATCAGCACCCACAACTCACCCATCCAACACCCATCACCACCCTCATCATCAACAACCACCCCATCCCAACACCCACCACCACCCTCATCGTCAACACAACACCCACCACCTCCCCCATCCAACACCCATCATCAACACCCACCACCACCCCATCATCAACACCCAACACCACCCCACCATCCCAACACCCATCAACACCCACCCCCCATCCCAACACCCATCATCAACACCCACCCCATCCCAACACCCATCATCAACACCAACACCCACCACCACCCCCATCCCAACACCCATCAACACCAACACCCACCACCCCTCATCAACACCAACACCCACCACCACGCCCATCCCAACACCCATCATCAACACCAACACCCACCACAACCCCCATCATCAACACTAACACCCACCACCACCCCATCCCAATACCAACACCCACCCCCATCCTAACATCCACCACCACCCCATCCTAACATCCACCACCACCCCCATCCTAACATCCACCACCACCACCCCCATCCCAACACACATCAACACCAACACCCAACACCACCCCATCCCAACACCTATCATCAACACTAACACCCACCACCATCCCAACACCCATCATCAACACCAACACCCACCACCATCCCAACACCCATCATCAACACAACACCCAACACCACCCCCATCCCAACACCCATCATCAACACCGACACCCAACACCCATCATCAACACCAACATCCAACACCACCCCATCCCAACACCCATCAACACAACACCCACCACCATCCCCATCCCAACACCCATCATCAAGAAACACAACACCCAACACCACCCCCATCCCAACACCCATCAACACCAACACCCACCACCATCCCCATCCCAACACCCATCATCAACACCAACACCCACCACCACCCCCATCCCAATACCCATCATCAACACCAACACCCACCACCACCCCATCCCAACACTAACACCCACCACCACCCCATCCCAATACCAACACCCACCACCACCCGATCCCAATACCAACACCCACCACCACCCCCATCCTAACATCCACCACCACCACCCCCATCCCAACACCTACCACCACCTCCATCCCAACACCCATCACCACCCCAACACTCATCAACACCAACACCCACCACCACCCCCATCCCAACACCCATCACCCCCATCCCAACATCAACATCCACCACCACCCCCATCCCAACACCCATCATCAACACCAACACCCACCACCCCCATCCCAACACCCACCACCACCCCCATCCCATCATTAACACCAACACCCACCACCATCCCAATTCTAACACCCACCACCACCCATATCCCAATATTCCAATACCACCCCCATCCCATAACCCATTATCAACACCAACACCATCCCCATCCCAACACCCATCATCAACACCAACACCCAACACCACCCCCATCCCAACACCCATCAACACCAACAGCCACCACCATCCCCATCCCAACACCAACACCCACCACCACCCCCATCCCAATACCCATCATCAACACCAACACCCACCACCACCCCAACACTAACACCCACCACCACCCCATCCCAATACCAACACCCACCACCTCCCCATCCCAATACCAACACCCACCACCACCCGCATCCTAACATCCACCACCACCACCCCCATCCCAACACTAACACCTACCACCACCTCCATCCCAACACCCATCATCAACACCAACACCCACAATCACCCCCATCCCAACACCCATCATCAACACCAACACCCACAATCACCCCCATCCCAACACCCATCACCCCCATCCCAACATCAACACCCACCACCACCCCCATCCCATAACCCATCATCAACACCAACACCCACCACCATCCCAATTCTAACACCCACCACCACCCATATCCCAATATCCCAATACCACCCCCATCCCATAACCCATTATCAACACCAACCACCCTAATTCTAACACCCACCCCCAATAGCCTCCCCCATCCCAACACCCTCTCTATGGTTGTCTTACTCTCCATCTCCTCCTCTGTATATTCTTCTCCACCGGCCAATGGCAGCAACAGGAAAGGCAACAAATCCACCTCCTCCCCCAGAAGCCAGCTGTGATCTCCTGGAATACAAGCAAAACCAGATGTGACCCTTCCTGTTATAGAACACCAGATACCCCGCCTCTCCTTCCCACCAACCCCCCCCCCATCTACTGCCCCTCCCGTCAATCGCCCCATCCACTGCCCCTCCAACCAACCGCCCATCCACTGCCCCTCCAACCAACCGCCCATCCACTGCCGCTCCAGCCAACCGCCCCATCCACTCCCCCTCCAGCCAACTGCCCATCCACTCTCCCTCCAGCCAACCGCCCCATCCACTCTCCCTCCAGCCAACCGCCCCATCCACTCTCCCTCCAGCCAACCGCCCCATCCACTCTCCCTCCAGCCAACCGCCCCATCCACTCTCCCTCCAGCCAACCGCCCCATCCACTCTCCCTCCAGCCAACCGCCCCATCCACTCTCCCTCCAGCCAACCGCCCCATCCACTCCCCCTCCAGCCAACCGCCCCATCCACTCCCCCTCCAGCCAACCGCCCCATCCACTCCCCCTCCAGCCAACTGCCCATCCACTCCCCCTCCAGCCAACCGCCCCATCCACTCTCCCTCCAGCCAACCGCCCCATCCACTCCCCCTCCAGCCAAGCGCCCCATCCACTCCCCCTCCAGCCAAGCGCCCCATCCACTGCCCCTCCAGCCAACCGCCCCATCCACTCCCCCTCCAGCCAACCGCCCCATCCACTCCCCCTCCAGCCAACCGCCCCATCCACTCCCCCTCCAGCCAACCGCCCCATCCACTGCCCCTCCAGCCAACCGCCCCATCCACTGCCCCTCTAGCCAACCGCACTGCCCCTCCAGCCAACTGCCCCATCCACTCCCCCTCCAGCCAACCGCCCCATCCACTGCCCCTCCTGCCCACCGCCCCATCCACTGCCTTTACCGCCAACCGTCTCCGTGGCCCTCCAACCAACCATACCATCCACTGCCCCTCCAACCAAACGCCCCATCCACTTTCCCTCCAGCCGACCCCCCCCTCGACTGCCCCTCCCACCAACCGCCCCCATCCACTCCCCCCTGCCAACCCCCCCATCCACTTTTCCTCCCACCAACCTCCCCATTCACTTCCCCTCCGAGCGCTCCTCCATGCCCCTCCCCTGGAGATGAAGGCTGTCCTGTGACTGGAGGAATAGAAAGTCTGGGATACCCTTCCTCTGTACAGACGCCCCCTACTGGAGACACCCTGCTATCACACTTCCAGCTTCTGGATTGGGAGGAGGTGGGAGGAGTCTATGGACCTGGGACAGGGGATAGGTCACAGTAGAGGGGGGGGTTTGGGGGGTTGGGTTCAGAGTCCAGTGATGTGGACTGTAGATGGGTATTGACAAAATTCAGGAAGCGTGAGATCTGGCCACGCCCACGGGGGAGGAGTCACTTACTGTGATTGAAGCAGCAATTCCTCAACGTTCCCACAATTCCTCCTCTGCGGATCCCGGAACCCGGAGTGTGAGAGTGGGGGAGGAGCCTCTGGAGGGCGCACCTAGGAGAGGAGGGGAGAGTCACAGCGAATCCTGGACCCCTCACCCCCAAACTGCCCACCCGTCCTGGGGTCCAGTAATATGGGGGTGTATGTGAGGGGCGCTCCACGGTCCAGGAATATGGGGGGTGTATGTGAGGGATGCGCCATGCTGGGGGACTATGGGCGTGTATGTAAGGGGCGCTCCATGCTGAAGGTCCATGGGGGTGTATGAGGGGCGCTCCATGCTTGAGGACTATAGGGGTGTGTGAGGGGCGCTCCATGCTGGAGGACTATGGGGGTGCCTGAGGGGCGCTCCATGCTGGAGGACTATGGGGGTGCCTGAGGGGCGCTCCATGCTGGAGGACTATGGGGTGCCTGAGGGGCGCTCCATGCTGGAGGACTATGGGGGTGTCTGAGGGGTGCTCCATGCTGGAGGACTATGGGGGTGTCTGAGGGGCGCTCCATGCTGGAGGACTATGGGGGTGTCTGAGGGGCGCTCCATGCTGGAGGACTATGGGGGTGTCTGAGGGGCGCTCCATGCTGGAGGACTATGGGGGTGTCTGAGGGGCGCTCCATGCTGGAGGACTATGGGGGTGTCTGAGGGGCGCTCCATGCTGGAGGACTATGGGGTGTGTGAGGGGCGCTCCATGCTGGAGGACTATGGGATGTGTGAGGGGCGCTGTAGGGGAGTGTTATGTATTAGTGTGTTATACTGCTCTCCATCCAGTAGGGGGAACCATTGTAAATCTATAAATCAGTGAAGTGCAGAAAAGATCAACATTGAATCAAAAGCAAATAAAATCTAATAATAAAAATCTCTAAAGAAATTCTTCTGTGAAAAGTTCATCAATGTAAGAAAAACAAAATATCTTTTTACATCCCAATCAATCACCTCACATCCCGATTAATCGCCTCCAATATCTCCTCGCATCCCGATCAATCGCCTCCAATATCTCCTCACATCCCGATCAATCACCTCCAATATCTCCTCACATCCCGATCAATCGCCTCCAATATCTCCTTAGATCCCGATCAATCACCTCCAATATCGCCTCCAATATCTCCTCACATCCCGATCAATCGCCTCCAATATCTCCTCACATCTCGATCAATCGCCTCCAATATCTCCTCACATCCCGATCAATCGCCTCCAAGATCTCCTCACATCCCGATCAATCAATCGCCTCCAATATCTCCTCACATCCCTATCAATCACTTCACATCCCGATCAATCACCTCCAATATCTCCTCACATCCCGATCAATCGCCTCCAATATCTCCTCACATCCCGATCAATCGCCTCCAATATCTCCTCACATCCTGATCAATCGCCTCCAATATCTCCTCACATCCCGATCAATCGCCTCCAATATCTCCTCACATCCCGATCAATCGCCTCCAATATCTCCTCACATCCCGATCAATCGCCTCCAATATCTCCTCACATCCCGATCAATCGCCTCCAATATCTCCTCACATCCCGATCAATCGCCTCCAATATCTCCTCACATCCCGATCAATCGCCTCCAATATCTTCTCACATCCCGATCAATCAATCGCCTCCAATATCTCCTCACATCCTGATCAATCGCCTCCAATATCTCCTCACATCCCGATCAATCAATCACCTCCAATATCTCCTCACATCCCGATCAATCGCCTCCAATATCTCCTCACATCCCGATCAATTAATCGCCTCCAATATCTCCTCACATCCCGATCAATCACCCCACATCCCGATCAATCACCTCCAATATCTCCTCACATCCCGATCAAATCACCTCCAATATCTCCTCACATCCTGATCAATCGCCTACAATATCTCCTCACATTCCGATCAATCGCCTCCAATATCTCCTCACATCCCGATCAATCGCCTCCAATATCTCCTCACATCCCGATCAAATCACCTCCAATATCTCCTCACATCCCGATCAATCGCCTCCAATATCTCCTCACATCCCGATCAATCACCCCACATCCCGATCAATCACCTCCAATATCTCCTCACATCCCGATCAAATCACCTCCAATATCTCCTCACATCCCGATCAATCGCCTCCAATATCTCCTTACATCCCGATCAATCACCTCCAATATCTCCTCACATCCCGATCAATCACCTCCAATATCACCTCCAATATCTCCTCACATCCCAAACAATCGCCTCCAATATCTCCTCACATCCTGATCAATCACCTCACATCCCGATCAATCGCCTCCAATATCTCCTCACATCCTGATCAATCGCCTCCAATATCTCCTCACATCCCGATCAATCACCTCACATCCCGATCAATCACCTCCAATATCTCCTCACATCCCGATCAATCGCCTCCAATATCTCCTCACATCCCGATCAATCGCCTCCAATATCTCCTCACATCTCGATCAATCGCCTCCAATATCTCCTCACATCCCGATCAATCGCCTCCAAGATCTCCTCACATCCCGATCAATCGCCTCCAAGATCTCCTCACATCCCGATCAATCAATCGCCTCCAATATCTCCTCACATCCCGATCAATCGCCTCCAATATCTCCTCACATCCCGATCAATCCATTTCTTTATCTATGGTTCCTGTGAATGAGGATGTTCTGTCAGAATGTGTTGCGCCATCTTGGTACACCCCCCACTGCTCCACACCAAGGATATACTGAGAAGGCAGCAAGCAGACATCTTTGTACACCCACCAGAGTCACATCTCACACTTATTATTACCAATAAAGTGCTCTTATATTGTGAAATCCGAGATCTGCCTAACTCGCCTGACCTTTGACCTCGCCGGTTTTCTGACCTCGCACGATTTCTCTCGTAGGATTTCTGACCTCGCACGATTTCTCGTAGGATTTCTGACCTCGCATGATTTCTGACCTCGCACGATTTCTCGTAGGTTTTCTCACCTCGCGCGATTTCTGACTGCTCGAATACTGCGAATATTCCACAAAGCTGTGTGATCTTCACACATTAATAGAGAATTCAAAACAAACATCCATGCGATTCAGTGCTGCATACATGTGATTCTATGCGATTCAGTGCTGCATACATGTGATTCTATGCGATTCAGTGCTGTGCAATGATCACATGACCAGTCCACAATCCATTTATGTGTTATTGTGAGCACAAAGTAAAGTGCTATGCGCTCATACAAATGCCCCCCAGGTGATCGCCCCTCCTCCCCAGGTGATAGCCCCTCCTCTCCAGGTGATAGCCCCTCCTCTCCAGGTGATAGCCCCTCCCCCCAGGTGATAGCCCCTCCTCTCCAGGTGATAGCCTTTCCTCTCCAGGTGATAGCCCCTCCTCCCCAGGTGATAGCCCCTCCTCCCCAGGTGATAGCCCCTCCTCCCCAGGTGATAGCCCCTCCCTCTCCAGGTGATCGCCCCTCCCCCAGGTTATCGCCCCTCCCCCCAGGTGATCGCCCCCCCCCCCGGGTAATCGCTCCTCCCACAGGTGATCACCCCTCCCCCAGGTGATCGCCCCTCCCCCCAGGTGATCGCCCCTCCCCTCAGGGCATGTGACCTTACAATCACACTTGGTCAGAATGCTCCTCAGAACCTCTCTGGGTTGGGTGTTATATGGAGGGTCTCGGATGGATTTGCACCTCAATATATCAACATAAAAAGGACTTGATGGTGCAGTATGTACTAAATGTATTACAATCATAAAGAGATCCCACAATGGGCACTCCCAGTGACAAGGAGCTTCAGGGCGCCACACCAAAACAGCAGAAATGAACGGGCGACAGCTATGAGGTGGCCTTCTAATCTGTCCCAACACCCCCTGATGAAGATACGAAATCCCCCTTGTATGGAACACGCGTAGGGGGGAGGGGAGAGGACGGAATGTTATACAACCTTTTGGGTAAGATTAGAAGGCCACCCCATAGCGGCCGATGTCGCCCGTTCATTTCTGCTGTTTTGGTGTGGCGCCCTGAAGCTCCTTGTCACTGGGAGTGCCCATTGTGGGATCTCTTTATGATTGTAATACATTTAGTACATACTGCACCATCAAGTCCTTTTTATGTTGATATATTGAGGTGCAAATCCATCCGAGACCCTCCATATAACACCCAACCCAGAGAGGTTCTGAGGAGCATTCTGACCAAGTGTGATTGTAAGGTCACACGCCCTGAGGGGAGGGGCGATCACCTGGGGGGAGGGGCGATCACCTGGGGGGAGGGGTGATCACTTGGGTGGGGCGATCACCTGGGGGAGGGCGATCACTTGTTTGGGGCGATCACCTGGGGGAGGGGCTATCACCTGGGGGGGCTATCACCTGGGGGAGGGTGATCACTTGTTTGGGGCGATCACCTGGGGGAGGGGCGATCACCTGGGGGGAGGGGTGATCACTTGGGTGGGGCGATCACCTGGGGGAGGGCGATCACTTGTTTGGGGCGATCACCTGGGGGAGGGGCTATCACCTGGGGGAGGGGTGATCACCTGGGGGAGGGGTGATCACTTGGGTGGGGCGATCACCTGGGGGAGGGCGATCACTTGTTTGGGGCGATCACCTGGGGGAGGGGCTATCACCTGGCAGGGGGTTATCACCTGGGGGGAGGGGCTATCACCGGGGGGAGGGGCTATCACCTGGGGGGAGGGGCTAACCTGAGGAGGGCACTTGTATGAGCGCATAGCACTTTACTTTGTGTTCACAATAACACATGAATGGATTGTGGACTGGTCATGTGATCATTGCACAGCACTGAATCGCAAAGAATCACATGTAAGCAGCACTGAATCGCATAGAATCACATGTATGCAGCACTGAATCGCATAGAATCACATGTATACAGCACTGAATCGCATAGAATCACATGTATACAGCACTGAATCGCATAGAATCACATGTATGCAGCACTGAATCGCATAGAATCACATGTATGCAGCACTGAATCGCATAGAATCACATGTATGCAGCACTGAATCGCATAGAATCACATGTATGCAGCACTGAATCGCATAGAATCACATGTATGCAGCACTGAATCGCATAGAATCACATGTATGCAGCACTGAATCGCATGGATGTTTGTTTGGAATTCTCTATTAATGTGTGAAGATCGCACAGCTTTGTGGAATATTCGGGCTGATTGGAGAACTTTCACCGATTTATTCATTGAAGTTTATTGCACATTATTGTATAATATTAATAGATTTTGTATATTTAGCACAATATCACTTTATTAATATTTTCGTGGAAATTTCTGACGTTTTGATAAGCGCAGCGTTTTGTATTATTTAGATTTTCTCACCTCGCAGGATTTCCCGATAATCTCGGCTGTGAGATGTGACTCTGGTGGGTGTACAAAGATGTCCGCTTGCCGCCTTCTCAGCGTATCCTTAGTGTGGAGGGGTGTACCAAGATGGCGGCGAGGAAACGTCTGTCCATCTCTACGGCTTCAAATTCATTGTAAATACACAAAAGGAGATTTATGGGGAACTCCGCCCACAGAGGCGTCTCACCTGCTCCGGTCCAGTAGGAAGTCCCGCCCCTCGGCCAGCTGGGTGAGGTTGCAGAGGAGGGGCCCCGGGTACTGTAGGGAGGTGCATTGGGGGTCGCAGATCATCTCCACAATCTGTGCCAGTCCCGTGGGGGGAAGGGCGGTCAGGATGGCGCGGCATGGCTCCTCCTCCCGGCTCAGGTTACAGAGGGCGGAGCAGACGGAATCGGCGTATTCGTATTTTGGGTGGAAGAGACGATCAATCAGGGTGGGGAGGAGGGCGGGGACGTCCAGCAGGGGGCGGTGAAAGGCGGGGTCAGAGGTCAGGTTGACCAGGATGTGGTAGGAGTCCCGGGTCACCGGAGGGTCAGAGGTCAGATCAAAGATGGCCGCCACCAATCCTGGGAGCTGACACAGGCTCCGCCTCCCCTCAGGGGTCCCACTCACCCCCAACACACATTGCACCGCCCCCATCTTCACATCCAACCGAGTCCCCGCCCCCAGCAACCCCAGGAGCTCCGCCCCCAAATCCATCACCTACAGGGAGGGGGAAGGGGGAGATCACACTACAGGGGGGGAGGGGAGATCACACTACAAGGGGGAGGGGAGATCACACTACAAGGGGGAGGGGAGATCACACTACAAGGGGGGAGGGGAGATCACACTACAAGGGGGGAGGGGAGATCACACTACAAGGGGGGGAGGGGAGATCACACTACAAGGGGGGAGGGGAGATCACACTACAAGGGGGGAGGGGAGATCACACTACAAGGGGGGAGGGGAGATCACACTACAAGGGGGGGAGGGGAGATCACACTACAAGGGGGGGAGGGGAGATCACACTACAAGGGGGGGAGGGGAGATCACACTACAAGGGGGGGAGGGGAGATCACACTACAAGGGGGGGAGGGGAGATCACACTACAGGGGGGGCAGATCACACTACAAGGGGGGAGGGGAGATCACACTACAAGGGGGGGCAGATCACACTACAAGGGGGGGAGATCACACTACAGGGGGGGGGATCACACTACAAGGGGGGGAGGGGAGATCACACTACAGGGGGGGGAGATCACACTACAGGGGGGGGAGATCACACTACAGGGGGGGAGGGGAGATCACACTACAGGGGGGGGAGATCACACTACAGGGGGGGGAGATCACACTACAGGGGGGGGAGGGGAGATCACACTACAAGGGGGGGAGGGGAGATCACACTACAAGGGGGGGAGGGGAGATCACACTACAAGGGGGGGAGGGGAGATCACACTACAAGGGGGGGAGGGGAGATCACACTACAGGGGGGGCAGATCACACTACAAGGGGGGGGAGGGGAGATCACACTACAGGGGGGGCAGATCACACTACAAGGGGGGGGAGGGGAGATCACACTACAGGGGGGGAGGGGAGATCACACTACAGGGGGGGGAGGGGAGATCACACTACAGGGGGGGAGGGGAGATCACACTACAGGGGGGGAGGGGAGATCACACTACAGGGGGGGGAGGGGAGATCACACTACAAGGGGGGGAGGGGAGATCACACTACAAGGGGGGGAGGGGAGATCACACTACAGGGGGGGAGGGGAGATCACACTACAGGGGGGGGAGGGGAGATCACACTACAAGGGGGGGAGGGGAGATCACACTACAGGGGGGGAGGGGAGATCACACTACAGGGGGGGAGGGGAGATCACACTACAGGGGGGGGAGGGGAGATCACACTACAAGGGGGGGGAGGGGAGATCACACTACAGGGGGGGGAGATCACACTACAGGGGGGAGGGGAGATCACACTACAGGGGGGGGAGGGGAGATCACACTACAAGGGGGGGAGGGGAGATCACACTACAAGGGGGGGAGGGGAGATCACACTACAAGGGGGGGAGGGGAGATCACACTACAAGGGGGGGAGGGGAGATCACACTACAAGGGGGGGAGGGGAGATCACACTACAAGGGGGGGAGGGGAGATCACACTACAGGGGGGGAGGGGAGATCACACTACAGGGGGGGGAGGGGGGATCACACTACAGGGGGGGGAGGGGAGATCACACTACAGGGAGGGAGGGGAGATCACACTACAGGGGGGGAGGGGAGATCACACTACAAGGGGGGGAGGGGAGATCACACTACAGGGGGGGAGGGGAGATCACACTACAGGGGGGATGGTAAGAATAGCGGTAACACAGAGCGGAGTGGAGAGGATGGGGGATGGAGATCGGTCACACGTGGGATGCTTTCCGGCGCTGTCTAGTGACGTCATTGTCGCACAGTAGGATCGTAGTGGTGTATGGGTGTGGGAGGAGTCAGGGGAGGGTCGTTCCGGTGTGGGAGGGGTTAGGGGAGGGTCGTTGGTGTCATATTTGGAATGACTTGTGTCGCTCCGCCCCGCGATGCTCTGATTGGTCGCTTCTCTTGTGTCACGTGGTTTTTACTTGTCGGCCTATGACTCGCCTTATTTTTTATTGTACCAATCATCTGATCCCGCTGTTCCTCCTCTCATTAGAGATTGGTGGGTGTTGGGTGAGTGACAGCTGTCTGCACCAATCAGATCAGTGCGGGGCTTGGCGGAGGCCAATCAGGAGTTGCGGAGACGGCGGAGGGCGGAGAGTGATACAAGTGAGAGCGGGAGAGGATCGGAGATGAGTGATCGGGAGATCCGCCGTGAGTACCGGAGATCGTACAGAGGGGGAGGGGGTGTCCCCATCGGGGATAATTCCGGTCACTTCCTGTTATGGTGACACGGGGGGGAGGGGATCTCATCATCTCTATATAGATATTATGGGATGGAATCATGATATATATCATAGGGGGAGGGGAGGAGATCTGGTGATACATCCGGAAACTTCCGATCCAATCTCCTCCCCCCGGAGTGTTCTCAGAGCACCAATCAGAAGATCTCTCCTCCTACACTATATATATACAGATAATACCATGTATACAATATATTTATATATACAGGGTGCAGGAACTCCCCCTTTCCGAGTCACCGCTTTTCCCCGCCCCTTCCCACCTCCGAGCACCGCCCCTTTTCTCCGCCCCTTCCCACCTCCGAGCACCGCCCTTTTTCTCCGCCCCTTCCCAACCCCGAGCACAGCCCCTTTTCTCCGCCCCTTCCCAAACTGGAGCACCGCCCCTTTTCTCCGCCCCTTCCCACCTCCGAGCACCGCCCCTTTTCTCCGCCCCTTCCCAAACTGGAGCACCGCCCCTTTTCTCCGCCCCTTCCCAAACTGGAGCACCGCCCCTTTTCTCCGCCCCTTCCCAACCCCGAGCACCGCCCCTTTTCTCCACCCCTTTCCCACCTCCGAGCACCGCCCCTTTTCCCTGCCCCTTCCCACCTCCGAGCACCGCCCCTTTTCTCCGCCCCTTCCTACCTCCGAGCACCGCCCCTTTGCCCTGCCCCTTCCCACCTCCGAGCACCGCCCCTTTTCTCCGCCCCTTTCCCACCTCCGAGCACCGCCCCTTTCCTCCGCCCCTTCCCACCTCCGAGCACCGCCCCTTTTCTCCGCCCCTTCCCAAACAGGAGCACCGCCCATTTTCTCCGCCCCTTCCCCAACCCCGAGCACCGCCCCTTTTCTCCACCCCTTTCCCACCTCCGAGCACCGCCCCTTTTCCCTGCCCCTTCCCACCTCCGAGCACCGCCCCTTTTCCCTGCCCCTTCCCACCTCCGAGCACCGTCCCTTTTCTCCGCCCCTTCCCAACCCCGAGCACCGCCCATTTTCTCCGCCCCTTCCCACCTCCGAGCACCGCCCCTTTTCTCCACCCCTTTCCCACCTCCGAGCACTGCCCCTTTTCCCTGCTCCTTCCCACCTCCGAGCACCGCCCCTTCCCAACCCCGAGCACCGGCCCCTTTTCTCCGCCCCTTCCCAACCTGGAGCACCGCCCATTTTCTCCGCCCCTTCCCAACCCCGAGCACCGCCCATTTTCTCCGCTCCTTCCCAACCCCGAGCACCGCCCATTTTCTCCACCCCTTTCCCACCTCCGAGCACCGCCCCTTTTCTCCGCCCCTTCCCACCTCCGAGCACCGCCCCTTTTCTCCCCCCCTTTCCCACCTCCGAGCACCGCCAGTTTTCTCCGCCCCTTCCGAGCACCGCCCCTTTTCTCCGCCCCTTCCCAACCCCGAGCACCGCCCCTTTTCTCCGCCCCTTCCCAACCCCGAGCACCGCCCCTTTTCTCCGCCCCTTTCCCACCTCCGAGCACCGCCCCTTTTCTCCGCCCCTTCCCAACCCCCGAGCACCGCCCATTTTCTCCGCCCTTCCCAACCCCGAGCACCGCCCCCTTTTCTCCGCCCCTTCCCAACCCCGAGCACCGCCCCTTTTCTCCGCCCCTTTCCCACCTCCGAGCACCGCCCCTTTTCTCCGCCCCTTCCCACCTCCGAGCACCGCCCTTTTCCCTGCCCCTTCCCACCTCCGAGCACCGCCCCTTTTCTCCGCCCTTCCCAACCCCGAGCACCGCCCCTTTTCTCCGCCCTTCCCAACCCCCGAGCACCGCCCCTTTTCTCCACCCTTTCCCACCTCCGAGCACCGCCCCTTTTCCCTGCCCCTTCCCACCTCCGAGCACCGCCCCTTTTCTCCGCCCCTTCCCACCTCCGAGCACCGCCCCTTTGCCCTGCCCCTTCCCACCTCCGAGCACCGCCCCTTTTCTCCGCCCCTTTCCCACCTCCGAGCACCGCCCCTTTCCTCCGCCCCTTCCCAACCCCGAGCACCGCCCCTTTTCTCCGCCCCTTCCCAAACAGGAGCACCGCCCATTTTCTCCGCCCCTTCCCAACCCCGAGCACCGCCCCTTTTCTCCACCCCTTTCCCACCTCCGAGCACCGCCCCTTTTCCCTGCCCCTTCCCACCTCCGAGCACCGCCCCTTTTCCCTGCCCCTTCCCACCTCCGAGCACCGTCCCTTTTCTCCGCCCCTTCCCAACCCCGAGCACCGCCCATTTTCTCCGCCCCTTCCCACCTCCGAGCACCGCCCCTTTTCTCCACCCCTTTCCCACCTCCGAGCACTGCCCCTTTTCCCTGCTCCTTCCCACCTCCGAGCACCGCCCCTTCCCAACCCCGAGCACCGCCCCTTTTCTCCGCCCCTTCCCAACCTGGAGCACCGCCCATTTTCTCCGCCCCTTCCCAACCCCGAGCACCGCCCATTTTCTCCGCTCCTTCCCAACCCCGAGCACCGCCCATTTTCTCCACCCCTTTCCCACCTCCGAGCACCGCCCCTTTTCTCCGCCCCTTCCCACCTCCGAGCACCGCCCCTTTTCTCCACCCCTTTCCCACCTCCGAGCACCGCCAGTTTTCTCCGCCCCTTCCGAGCACCGCCCCTTTTCTCCGCCCCTTCCCAACCCCGAGCACCGCCCCTTTTCTCCGCCCCTTCCCAACCCCGAGCACCGCCCCTTTTCTCCGCCCCTTTCCCACCTCCGAGCACCGCCCCTTTTCTCCGCCCCTTCCCAACCCCGAGCACCGCCCATTTTCTCCGCCCCTTCCCAACCCCGAGCACCGCCCCTTTTCTCCGCCCCTTCCCAACCCCGAGCACCGCCCCTTTTCTCCGCCCCTTTCCCACCTCCGAGCACCGCCCCTTTTCTCCGCCCCTTCCCACCTCCGAGCACCGCCCCTTTTCCCTGCCCCTTCCCACCTCCGAGCACCGCCCCTTTTCTCCGCCCCTTCCCAACCCCGAGCACCGCCCCTTTTCTCCGCCCCTTCCCAACCCCGAGCACCGCCCCTTTTCTCCACCCCTTTCCCACCTCCGAGCACCGCCCCTTTTCCCTGCCCCTTCCCACCTCCGAGCACCGCCCCTTTTCTCCGCCCCTTCCCACCTCCGAGCACCGCCCCTTTGCCCTGCCCCTTCCCACCTCCGAGCACCGCCCCTTTTCTCCGCCCCTTTCCCACCTCCGAGCACCGCCCCTTTCCTCCGCCCCTTCCCAACCCCGAGCACCGCCCCTTTTCTCCGCCCCTTCCCAAACAGGAGCACCGCCCATTTTCTCCGCCCCTTCCCAACCCCGAGCACCGCCCCTTTTCTCCACCCCTTTCCCACCTCCGAGCACCGCCCCTTTTCCCTGCCCCTTCCCACCTCCGAGCACCGCCCCTTTTCCCTGCCCCTTCCCACCTCCGAGCACCGTCCCTTTTCTCCGCCCCTTCCCAACCCCGAGCACCGCCCATTTTCTCCGCCCCTTCCCACCTCCGAGCACCGCCCCTTTTCTCCACCCCTTTCCCACCTCCGAGCACTGCCCCTTTTCCCTGCTCCTTCCCACCTCCGAGCACCGCCCCTTCCCAACCCCGAGCACCGCCCCTTTTCTCCGCCCCTTCCCAACCTGGAGCACCGCCCATTTTCTCCGCCCCTTCCCAACCCCGAGCACCGCCCATTTTCTCCGCTCCTTCCCAACCCCGAGCACCGCCCATTTTCTCCACCCCTTTCCCACCTCCGAGCACCGCCCCTTTTCTCCGCCCCTTCCCACCTCCGAGCACCGCCCCTTTTCTCCACCCCTTTCCCACCTCCGAGCACCGCCAGTTTTCTCCGCCCCTTCCGAGCACCGCCCCTTTTCTCCGCCCCTTCCCAACCCCGAGCACCGCCCCTTTTCTCCGCCCCTTCCCAACCCCGAGCACCGCCCCTTTTCTCCGCCCCTTTCCCACCTCCGAGCACCGCCCCTTTTCTCCGCCCCTTCCCAACCCCGAGCACCGCCCATTTTCTCCGCCCCTTCCCAACCCCGAGCACCGCCCCTTTTCTCCGCCCCTTCCCAACCCCGAGCACCGCCCCTTTTCTCCGCCCCTTTCCCACCTCCGAGCACCGCCCCTTTTCTCCGCCCCTTCCCACCTCCGAGCACCGCCCCTTTTCCCTGCCCCTTCCCACCTCCGAGCACCGCCCCTTTTCTCCGCCCCTTCCCAACCCCGAGCACCGCCCCTTTTCTCCGCCCCTTCCCAACCCCGAGCACCGCCCCTTTTCTCCGCCCCTTTCCCACCTCCGAGCACCGCCCCTTTTCTCCGCCCCTTCCCAACCCCGAGCACCGCCCCTTTTCTCCGCCCCTTCCCAACCCCGAGCACCGCCCCTTTTCTCCGCCCCTTTCCCACCTCCGAGCACCGCCCCTTTTCTCCGCCCCTTCCCACCTCCGAGCACCGCCCCTTTTCCCTGCCCCTTCCCACCTCCGAGCACCGCCCCTTTTCTCCGCCCCTTCCCAACCCCGAGCACCGCCCCTTTTCTCCGCCCCTTCCCAACCCCGAGCACCGCCCCTTTTCTCCGCCCCTTCCCAAACCGGAGCACCGCCCCTTTTCTCCGCCCCTTCCCAAACTGGAGCACCGCCCCTTTTCTCCGCCCCTTCCCAAACTGGAGCACCGCCCCTTTTCTCCGCCCCTTCCCAAACTGGAGCACCGCCCCTTTTCTCCGCCCCTTCCCAACCCCGAGCACCGCCCCTTTTCTCTGCCCCTTCCCACCTCTGAGCACCGCCCCTTTTCTCCACCCCTTTCCCACCTCCGAGCACCGCCCCTTTTCCCTGCCCCTTCCCACCTCCGAGCACCGTCCCTTTTCTCCGCCCCTTCCCAAGCCCGAGCACCGCCCCTTTTCTCCGCCCCTTTCCCACCTCCGAGCACCGCCCCTTTTCTCCGCCCCTTCCCACCTCCGAGCACCGCCCCTTTTCTCCGCCCCTTCCCAACCCCGAGCACAGCCCCTTTTCTCCGCCCCTTCCCAAACTGGAGCACCGCCCCTTTTCTCCGCCCCTTCCCACCTCCGAGCACCGCCCCTTTTCTCCGCCCCTTCCCAAACTGGAGCACCGCCCCTTTTCTCCGCCCCTTCCCAAACTGGAGCACCGCCCCTTTTCTCCGCCCCTTCCCAACCCCGAGCACCGCCCCTTTTCTCCACCCCTTTCCCACCTCCGAGCACCGCCCCTTTTCCCTGCCCCTTCCCACCTCCGAGCACCGCCCCTTTTCTCCGCCCCTTCCCACCTCCGAGCACCGCCCCTTTGCCCTGCCCCTTCCCACCTCCGAGCACCGCCCCTTTTCTCCGCCCCTTTCCCACCTCCGAGCACCGCCCCTTTCCTCCGCCCCTTCCCACCTCCGAGCACCGCCCCTTTTCTCCGCCCCTTCCCAAACAGGAGCACCGCCCATTTTCTCCGCCCCTTCCCAACCCCGAGCACCGCCCCTTTTCTCCACCCCTTTCCCACCTCCGAGCACCGCCCCTTTTCCCTGCCCCTTCCCACCTCCGAGCACCGCCCCTTTTCCCTGCCCCTTCCCACCTCCGAGCACCGTCCCTTTTCTCCGCCCCTTCCCAACCCCGAGCACCGCCCATTTTCTCCGCCCCTTCCCACCTCCGAGCACCGCCCCTTTTCTCCACCCCTTTCCCACCTCCGAGCACTGCCCCTTTTCCCTGCTCCTTCCCACCTCCGAGCACCGCCCCTTCCCAACCCCGAGCACCGCCCCTTTTCTCCGCCCCTTCCCAACCTGGAGCACCGCCCATTTTCTCCGCCCCTTCCCAACCCCGAGCACCGCCCATTTTCTCCGCTCCTTCCCAACCCCGAGCACCGCCCATTTTCTCCACCCCTTTCCCACCTCCGAGCACCGCCCCTTTTCTCCGCCCCTTCCCACCTTCGAGCACCGCCCCTTTTCTCCACCCCTTTCCCACCTCCGAGCACCGCCAGTTTTCTCCGCCCCTTCCGAGCACCGCCCCTTTTCTCCGCCCCTTCCCAACCCCGAGCACCGCCCCTTTTCTCCGCCCCTTCCCAACCCCGAGCACCGCCCCTTTTCTCCGCCCCTTTCCCACCTCCGAGCACCGCCCCTTTTCTCCGCCCCTTCCCAACCCCGAGCACCGCCCATTTTCTCCGCCCCTTCCCAACCCCGAGCACCGCCCCTTTTCTCCGCCCCTTCCCAACCCCGAGCACCGCCCCTTTTCTCCGCCCCTTTCCCACCTCCGAGCACCGCCCCTTTTCTCCGCCCCTTCCCACCTCCGAGCACCGCCCCTTTTCCCTGCCCCTTCCCACCTCCGAGCACCGCCCCTTTTCTCCGCCCCTTCCCAACCCCGAGCACCGCCCCTTTTCTCCGCCCCTTCCCAACCCCGAGCACCGCCCCTTTTCTCCACCCCTTTCCCACCTCCGAGCACCGCCCCTTTTCCCTGCCCCTTCCCACCTCCGAGCACCGCCCCTTTTCTCCGCCCCTTCCCACCTCCGAGCACCGCCCCTTTGCCCTGCCCCTTCCCACCTCCGAGCACCGCCCCTTTTCTCCGCCCCTTTCCCACCTCCGAGCACCGCCCCTTTCCTCCGCCCCTTCCCAACCCCGAGCACCGCCCCTTTTCTCCGCCCCTTCCCAAACAGGAGCACCGCCCATTTTCTCCGCCCCTTCCCAACCCCGAGCACCGCCCCTTTTCTCCACCCCTTTCCCACCTCCGAGCACCGCCCCTTTTCCCTGCCCCTTCCCACCTCCGAGCACCGCCCCTTTTCCCTGCCCCTTCCCACCTCCGAGCACCGTCCCTTTTCTCCGCCCCTTCCCAACCCCGAGCACCGCCCATTTTCTCCGCCCCTTCCCACCTCCGAGCACCGCCCCTTTTCTCCACCCCTTTCCCACCTCCGAGCACTGCCCCTTTTCCCTGCTCCTTCCCACCTCCGAGCACCGCCCCTTCCCAACCCCGAGCACCGCCCCTTTTCTCCGCCCCTTCCCAACCTGGAGCACCGCCCATTTTCTCCGCCCCTTCCCAACCCCGAGCACCGCCCATTTTCTCCGCTCCTTCCCAACCCCGAGCACCGCCCATTTTCTCCACCCCTTTCCCACCTCCGAGCACCGCCCCTTTTCTCCGCCCCTTCCCACCTCCGAGCACCGCCCCTTTTCTTCACCCCTTTCCCACCTCCGAGCACCGCCAGTTTTCTCTGCCCCTTCCGAGCACCGCCCCTTTTCTCCGCCCCTTCCCAACCCCGAGCACCGCCCCTTTTCTCCGCCCCTTCCCAACCCCGAGCACCGCCCCTTTTCTCCGCCCCTTTCCCACCTCCGAGCACCGCCCCTTTTCTCCGCCCCTTCCCAACCCCGAGCACCGCCCATTTTCTCCGCCCCTTCCCAACCCCGAGCACCGCCCCTTTTCTCCGCCCCTTCCCAACCCCGAGCACCGCCCCTTTTCTCCGCCCCTTTCCCACCTCCGAGCACCGCCCCTTTTCTCCGCCCCTTCCCACCTCCGAGCACCGCCCCTTTTCCCTGCCCCTTCCCACCTCCGAGCACCGCCCCTTTTCTCCGCCCCTTCCCAACCCCGAGCACCGCCCCTTTTCTCCGCCCCTTCCCAACCCCAAGCACCGCCCCTTTTCTCCGCCCCTTTCCCACCTCCGAGCACCGCCCCTTTTCTCCGCCCCTTCCCAACCCCGAGCACCGCCCCTTTTCTCCGCCCCTTCCCAACCCCGAGCACCGCCCCTTTTCTCCGCCCCTTTCCCACCTCCGAGCACCGCCCCTTTTCTCCGCCCCTTCCCACCTCCGAGCACCGCCCCTTTTCCCTGCCCCTTCCCACCTCCGAGCACCGCCCCTTTTCTCCGCCCCTTCCCAACCCCGAGCACCGCCCCTTTTCTCCGCCCCTTCCCAACCCCGAGCACCGCCCCTTTTCTCCGCCCCTTCCCAACCCCGAGCACCGCCCCTTTTCTCCGCCCCTTCCCAAACTGGAGCACCGCCCCTTTTCTCCGCCCCTTCCCAAACTGGAGCACCGCCCCTTTTCTCCGCCCCTTCCCAAACTGGAGCACCGCCCCTTTTCTCCGCCCCTTCCCAAACTGGAGCACCGCCCCTTTTCTCCGCCCCTTCCCAACCCCGAGCACCGCCCCTTTTCTCTGCCCCTTCCCACCTCTGAGCACCGCCCCTTTTCTCCACCCCTTTCCCACCTCCGAGCACCGCCCCTTTTCCCTGCCCCTTCCCACCTCCGAGCACCGTCCCTTTTCTCCGCCCCTTCCCAAGCCCGAGCACCGCCCCTTTTCTCCGCCCCTTTCCCACCTCCGAGCACTGCCCCTTTTCCCTGCTCCTTCCCAACCCCGAGCACCGCCCCTTTTCTCCGCCCCTTCCCAAACAGGAGCACCGCCCATTTTCTCCGCCCCTTCCCACCTCCGAGCACCGTCCCTTTTCTCCGCCCCTTCCCAACCCCGAGCACCGCCCCTTTTCTCCACCCCTTCCCACCTCCGAGCACCGCCCCTTTTCTCCGCCCCTTCCCACCTCCGAGCACCGCCCCTTTTCCCTGCCCCTTCCCACCTCCGAGCACCGTCCCTTTTCTCCGCCCCTTCCCAACCCCGAGCACCGCCCCTTTTCTCCACCCCTTTCCCACCTCCGAGCACCGCCCCTTTTCCCTGCCCCTTCCCACCTCCGAGCACCGCCCCTTTTCTCCGCCCCTTCCCACCTCCGAGCACCGCCCCTTTTCCCTGCCCCTTCCCACCTCCGAGCACCGTCCCTTTTCTCCGCCCCTTCCCAACCCCGAGCACCGCCCCTTTTCTCCACCCCTTTCCCACCTCCGAGCACTGCCCCTTTTCCCTGCTCCTTCCCACCTCCGAGCACCGCCCCTTTTCTCCGCCCCTTCCCAACCTGGAGCACCGCCCATTTTCTCCGCCCCTTCCCAACCCCGAGCACCGCCCATTTTCTCCGCTCCTTCCCAACCCCGAGCACCGCCCATTTTCTCCACCCCTTTCCCACCTCCGAGCACCGCCCCTTTTCTCCGCCCCTTCCCACCTCCGAGCACCGCCCCTTTTCTCCACCCCTTTCCCACCTCCGAGCACCGCCAGTTTTCTCCGCCCCTTCCGAGCACCGCCCCTTTTCACCGCCCCTTCCCAACCCCGCGCACCGCCCCTTTTCTCCGCCCCTTCCCAACCCTGAGCACCGCCCCTTTTCTCTTCCCCTTCTCACCCCTGAGCACCGCCCCTTTTCCCTGCCCCTTCCCACCTCTGAGCACCGCCCCTTTTCTCTGCCCCTTCCCAACCCCGAGCACCGCCCCTTCCCAACCCCCGAGCACCGCCCCTTTTCTCCGCCCCTTCCCAACCCCGAGCACTGCCCATTTTCTCCGCCCCTTCCCAACCCCCGAGCACCGCCCCTTTTCTCCGCCCCTTCCCAACCCCGAGCACTGCCCATTTTCTCCGCCCCTTCCCACCTCCGAGCACTGCCCCTTTTCCCTGCTCCGAGCACCGCCCCTTTTCCCTGCCCCTTCCCAAACCCGAGCACCGCCCCTTTTCTCCGCCCCTTCCCAACCCCGAGCACCGCCCATTTTCTCCACCCCTTCCCACCTCTGAGCACCGCCCCTTTTTTCCACCCCTTTCCCACCTCCGAGCACCACCCCTTTTCCCTGCCCCTTCCCACCTCCGAGCACCGCCCCTTTTCTCCGCCCCTTCCCAACCCCGAGCACTCTCCGCCCCTTCCCACCTCCGAGCACCGCCCCTTTTTTCCACCCCTTTTCCACCTCCGAGCACCGCCCCTTTTCCCTGCTCCTTCCCACCTCTGAGCACCGCCCCTTTTCTCCGCCCCTTCCCAACCCCGAGCACCGCCCCTTTTCTCCGCCCCTTCCCAACCCCGAGCACCGCCCATTTTCTCCGCCCCTTCCCAACCCCGAGCACCGCCCATTTTCTCCGCTCCTTCCCAACCCCGAGCACCGCCCATTTTCTCCACCCCTTTCCCACCTCCGAGCACCGCCCCTTTTCTCTGCCCCTTCCCACCTCCGAGCACCGCCCCTTTTCTCCACCCCTTTCCCACCTCCGAGCACCGCCCCTTTTCTCCACCTCCAAGCACCGCCCCTTTTCACCGCCCCTTCCCAACCCCGAGCACCGCCCCTTTTCTCCGCCCCTTCCCAACCCCGAGCACTGCCCATTTTCTCCGCCCCTTCCCAACCCCGAGCACCGCCCCTTTTCCCTGCCCCTTCCCACCTCCGAGCACCGCCCCTTTTCCCTGCCCCTTCCCACCTCCGAGCACCGCCCCTTATAGACAATACACAACCAAATATCATTGTGAGGTGATAAATAATTTGTATGGAATTTGGTGATGATATCAAGAAAAGCAATAAAATAGATCCCCCAGCAGTGATCATCAATACCCGGCACCCCTCCCCCATTACATACAGACAGTCCGGGAGGTGCCCGAACTGCGTTCTCGCTGAAAAAAAGCCCTGTGTGTATATATATATATATATGACAGGGGGAGGGAATAAATCTCTCCGCTGATTGGATGAATGATCAGATCTCCCCGATTCTCACCCAATCACAGATCTTCTCTGTATCTGATCAGATTTTCATAAAGGGACACAATAATAAGAGATCTGGTGTCTATAATATCAGAATAGAACTGATCCGCACAGAAATCATCCTCCAATCATATAATCCCCACATTACACCGACATTCCCTCATATCACAGATCTCCCCCGTCCTCTACAAACTTCATCAGTGTTACAGATCTCCCCGTCCTCTACAAACTTCATCAGTGTTACAGATCTCCCCGTCCTCTACAACTTCATCAGTGTTACAGATCTCCCCCCGTCCTCTACAAACATCATCAGTGTTACAGATCTCCCCGTCCTCTACAAACTTCATCAGTGTTACAGATCTCCCCCCGTCCTCTACAAACTTCATCAGTGTTACAGATCTCCCCCCGTCCTCTACAAACATCATCAGTGTTACAGATCTCCCCCCGTCCTCTACAAACATCATCAGTGTTACAGATCTCCCCCCGTCCTCTACAAACTTCATCAGTGTTACAGATCTCCCCCCGTCCTCTACAAACTTCATCAGTGTTACAGATCTCCCCCGTCCTCTACAAACTTTATCAGTGTTACAGATCTCCCCCCGTCCTCTACAAACTTCATCAGTGTTACAGATCTCCCCCGTCCTCTACAAACTTCATCAGTGTTACAGATCTCCCCGTCCTCTACAACTTCATCAGTGTTACAGATCTCCCCCCGTCCTCTACAAACTTCATCAGTGTTACAGATCTCCCCCGTCCTCTACAAACTTCATCAGTGTTACAGATCTCCCCGTCCTCTAAAAACTTAATCAGTGTTACAGATCTCCCCGTCCTCTACAACTTCATCAGTGTTACAGATCTTCCCGTCTACAACTTCATCAGTGTTACAGATCTCCCCCCGTCCTCTACAAACTTCATCAGTGTTACAGATCTCCCCCCGTCCTCTACAAACATCATCAGTGTTACAGATCTCCCCCCGTCCTCTACAAACATCATCAGTGTTACAGATCTCCCCCGTCCTCTACAAACATCATCAGTGTTACAGATCTCCCCCCGTCCTCTACAAACCTCATCAGTGTTACAGATCTCCCCCGTCCTCTACAACTTCATCAGTGTTACAGATCTCCCCCGTCCTCTACAAACTTCATCAGTGTTACAGATCTCCCCCGTTCTCTACAAACTTCATCAGTGTTACAGATCTCCCCCGTCCTCTACAAACTTCATCAGTGTGACAGATCTCCCCCGTCCTCTACAAACTTCATCAGTGTTCCAGATCTCCCCCGTCCTCTACAACAATGGTTCTCACCTGGGGGTCAAATGACGATTTGCCAGGGGTTTACCGAGTCCTGGAGCCTGCGGCCACACACTCAGCCTCTTCGCAGCCGCTCCAATCAGTTCACGGCATGGGTGGGGGGCAGAGACTAGGGTTCAGCTGACTGGTGAGGAATGTGAAGTGGGAGGGGCTGAAGGAGGCCCAATCTCCTGATTTGGACGTGGTAGACTTGGACAGAGGGGTGGATGTGGTAGATTTGGACAGAGGGGTGGCTGTGGACATGGTATACTTGGACAGAGGGGTGGCTGTGGACGTGGTATACCTGGACAGAGGGGTGGCTGTGGACGTGGTATACTTGGACAGAGGAGTGGCTGTGGACGTGGTACACTTGGACAGAGGGGTGGCTGTGGACGTGGTGTATGTGGACAAGAGGGGTGGCTGTGGACGTGGTAGACTTGGACAGAGGGGTGGACGTGGTAGATTTGGACAGAGGGATGGCTGTGGTATACTTGGACAGAGGGGTGGCTTTGTACATGGTAGACTTGGACAGAGGGGTGGCTGTGGACGTGGTATATCTGGACAGAGGGGTGGCTGTGGACATGGTATACTTGGACAAAAGGGGTGGATGTGGTATACCTGGAAAGAGGGGTGGCTGTGGACGTGGTATACCTGGACAGAGGGGTGGCTGTGGACATGGTATACCTGGACAGAGGGGTGGCTGTGAACGTGGTATATTTGGACAGAGGAGTGGCTGTGGACGTGGTACACTTGGACAGAGGGGTGGCTGTGGACGTGGTATACTTGGACAGAGGGGTGGCTGTGGACGTGGTATACTTGGACAGAGGGGTGGCTGTGGACGTGGTAGACTTGGACAGAGGGGTGGCTGTGGACGTGGTATACCTGGACAGAGGGGTGGCTGTGGACGTGGTATACCTGGACAGAGGGGTGGCTGTGGACGTGGTAGACTTGGACAGAGGGGTGGCTGTGGACCAGAGGTGTATTTAGGTTTTGTGCTATCCTAGGCCTGACTAAACTTGTGCACCCCCTAATTTAAATACGACCCACCCTTTCCTGTCAATGCCAAGCCCCTTCCTGTTTAAGACCCACCCTGTCATCTGTAAACCACACCCTTTCCTCTTTAGGCCCCACCTTTTCTTTTTAGAGCTCCACCTCTTTCTGTCTGTACATTAACCACCTCCCACCCGGCCACTGCCCATAAACGACTGGGTGGTCATTTCCTTCTCCTGATTGGACGTTCAGGAACGTTCCTAAGAGCGAGTGCTCACAGCACGGCCACAAGGCGCGCTGCGGCTTGGTCCTGTGATCATTATGATCACAGAATCCAGCTGAGAAGAGATCAGGATATGGGCGCTGT
Organism: Lithobates clamitans; assembly: GCA_037952925.1. Classification (NCBI taxonomy): domain Eukaryota; kingdom Metazoa; phylum Chordata; class Amphibia; order Anura; family Ranidae; genus Lithobates; species Lithobates clamitans. The sequence goes on along the minus strand of JBBGZY010003503.1, from coordinate 105,676 downwards.
GATCGGCCCTCCTGATCACATGACGGCTGTGTCCAATCACAGCCGTCACAATGTAAAGAGAGACGCATGTCTCTGTGACAGTTCTCCCCGCCAAGCTCAGTGCGGTGGGGGGAGGGGGGACTGCAGATCTGTGACAGCTCTCTGTGCGAGAATGATTTTACACAGAGAGATATTACAGATCACCCCACAAACAGTACACCAATCACCCCTGTCCCCCCTGTCCCCATAAAACATCTGTCTGTCCCCCATCACTGCCAACACCAAATAAACACTGATTGGGTTATTTTTACCAAAGAAATGTAGCAGCATCATTTTTGGTCAAAATTTATCAAAAGAAAATACTTCTTTGCAAAATTTTATAACAGAAACTAAGAAAAATGTTCAGTCTTTTTTTTTATTTGTAGCGTAAAAAATAAAAATCCCAGCGGTGATTAAATAACACCAAAGAAAAGCTCTATTTGTGTGAAAAAAAAAAAAATGTAATTTGGGTACAGTGTTGCATGACCGCGCAATTGTCATTCAAAATGTGACAGCGCTGAAAGCTAAAAATTGTTCTGGGAAGGAGGGGGGTGAAAGTGCCCAGTATTGAAGTGGTTAAAAGTGTGTACCAAGTGCCAATCAATACAGCCTCATCGGTGCCCATCAATGCAGCTTCATCAGTGCCCATCAATACAGCCTCATCAGTGCCCATCAATACAGCCTCATCAGTGCCCATCAATACAGCCTCATCAGTGCCTATCAAAGCTGCCTCATTAGTGGCCATCAAAGCAGCCTCCTCAGTGCCCATCAATGCAGCCTCATCGGTGCCCATCAATGCAGCCTCATCGGTGCCCATCAAAGCAGCCTTGTCAGTGCCTATCAAAGCTGCCTCATTAGTGCCCATCAAAGCAGCCTCGTCAGTGCCCATCAATACAGCCTCATCAGTGCCCATCAATGCAGCCTCATCAGTGCCCATCAATGCAGCCTCATCAGTGCCCATCAATGCAGCCTCATCAGTGCCCATCAATACAGCCTCATCAGTGCCCATCAATACAGCCTCATCAGTGCCTATCAAAGCTGCCTCATTAGTGGCCATCAAAGCAGCCTCCTCAGTGCCCATCAAAGCAGCCTTGTCAGTGCCCATCAATGCAGCCTCATCAGTGCCCATCAATGCAGCCTCAACAGTGCCCATCAATGCAGCCTCATCAGTGCCCATCAATGCAGCTTCATCAGTGCCCATCAATACAGCCTCATCAGTGTCCATCAATACAGCCTCATCAGTGCCCATCAATGCAGCCTCATCAGTGCCCATCAATACAGCCTCATCAGTGCCCATCAATACAGCCTCATCAGTGCCTATCAAAGCTGCCTCAATAGTGCCCATCAAAGCAGCCTCCTCAGTGCCCATCAATGCAGCCTCATCAGTGCCCATCAATGCAGCCTCATCAGTGCCTATCAAAGCTGCCTCATCAGTGCCTATCAAAGCAGCCTCGTCAGTGCCCATCAAAGCAGCCTTGTCAGTGCCCATCAATGCAGCCTCATCAGTGCCTATCAAAGCTGCCTCATTAGTGCCCATCAAAGCAGCCTCCTCAGTGCCTATCAAAGCTGCCTCATTAGTGCCCATCAAAGCAGCCTCCTCAGTGCCCATCAAAGCAGCCTTGTCAGTGCCCATCAATGCAGCCTCATCAGTGCCCATCAATGCAGCCTCATCAGTGCCCATCAATGCAGCTTCATCAGTGCCCATCAATACAGCCTCATCAGTGCCTATCAAAGCTGCCTCATTAGTGCCCATCAAAGCAGCCTTGTCAGTGCCCATCAATGCAGCCTTGTCAGTGCCCATCAATGCAGCCTCCTCAGTGCCCATCAATGCAGCCTTGTCAGTGCCCATCAATGCAGCCTCCTCAGTGCCCATCAAAGCAGCCTCATCAGTGCCCATCAATGCAGCCTCATCAGTGCCCATCAATGCAGCCTCATCAGTGCCCATCAATACAGCCTCATCAGTGCCCATCAATACAGCCTCATCAGTGCCCATCAATACAGCCTCATCAGTGCCCATCAATGCAGCCTCATCAGTGCCTATCAAAGCTGCCTCATTAGTGCCCATCAAAGCAGCCTCGTCAGTGCCCATTAATGCAGCCTCATCAGTGCCCATTAATGCAGCCTCATCAGTGCCCATCAATGCAGCCTCATCAGTGCCCATCAAAGCAGCCTCATCAGTGCCCATCAAAGCAGCCTCATCAGTGCCCATCAAAGCTGTCTCATTAGTGCTCATCAGTGCAGCCTCATCAGTGCCCATTAAAGCTGCCTCATCAGTGCCCATCAAAGCTGTCTCATCAGTGCTCATCAGTGCAGCCTCGTCAGTGCCCATCAGTGCAGCCTCGTCAGTGCCCATCAGTGCAGCCTTGTCAGTGCCCATCAAAGCCAGTGTGAACTGAGCCTAAGCCTAGGTTCACATTGGGGCAATTTGTCATGTGATTTGAGAGATCAAATCGCATGAAAAGTCGCAGGCTATAGGCAATGGCACTGTTCCAATCGGTGCGACACTGATTTTGCAGCATCGCACCAATTTGCAAAAGTAGTTTCTGTGCTACTTTTGCCGATTTTAGGTGCGACTTCAATAGACATCTGTGAATGAAGCCACACAAATGTCTATCAAGTAGCACCTGAAATCGCACTGACCTTGCTACTTTGAAATCGCACTACTTCAAGTGAAATAATGTGATTTCAAAGTAGCATCAATGTGAACCGGGGCTTAGAGATACAAGGAGCTATGAAAGGTTAACCACATATACAAGCAGACACTAAGGTGTTAAATGCCATTGATTCCAGAATCACCAGACTGCAGATATTGAGCTGTAAAGAGTTAATCATATATGTAAGCAGCAGTGTACATGTGTCCATTGAAGCAGAGTAGTAAAGGACGCAAAGGGTTCAATATCAGAGAGTCCGTATTTTAGATCACAGGGAGATGATAGGAGGAGAAACAAAGTCAGAGCACAGATAAGTCCTGTGTGAGGTTTATTAAGGAGAGACCGTGAAGAGGATGGGGATTTTATTCTCACCCTCCAGGATATACAGACTGTAGCTGAGTCTGTCCACTGAAGACACAATCCGATCCGAATTACAACACCGGAGGAGACACTGACAAGTTCTCTCTCTGTCTGTGCAGAGGGGAGGGGGGACTGTGAGCACACGCTGTGTGTGCGCCATGTGAGAGACGCTCGGCCAGAAAAGCAGTGGACTGACTCGGGAGGCAGAGGGGGGCTTTTTTCGTGCGGGGGGGCGCGGCCGCCGCCCCCCCTCAAAGTGCCGCCCTAGACCTGGGCCTTGTTGGCCTAGGCCAAAATACAGCACTGCTGTGGACATGGTAGACTTGGACAGAGGTGGATGTGGTATACTCGGACAGAGGGGTGGCTGTGGACGTGGTATACTTGGACAGAGAAGTGAACGTGGTATACCTGGACAGAGGGGTGGCTGTGGACGTGGTAGACTTGGACAGAGGGGTGGCTGTAGACGTGGTAGACTTGGACAGAGGGGTGGCTGTGGACGTGGTAGACTTGGACAGAGGGGTGGCTGTGGACGTGGTATACTTGGACAGAGAAGTGAACGTGGTATACCTGGACAGAGGAGTGGCTGTGGACGTGGTAGACTTGGACAGAGGGGTGGCTGTGGACGTGGTAGACTTGGACAGTGGGGTGGCTGTGGACATGGTAGACTTGGACAGTCGGGTGGCTGTAGACATGGCATACCTGGACAGAAGGTTGGCTGTGGATGTGGTATACGTGGACAGAGGGGTGGATGTGGTAGACTTGGACAGAGAGGTGGCTGTGGATGTGACGTACTTGGACAGAGGGGTGGCTGTGGATGTGGTAGACTTGGACAGAGGGGTGAACGTGGTAGACTTGGACAGAGGGGTGAATGTGGTAGACTTGGGCAGAGCGGTGGCTGTGGACATGGTATACTTAGACAGAGGGGTGGCTGTTGACGTGGTAGACTTGGACAGAGGGATGGTGGTGGACGTGGTATACTTGGACAGAGAAGTGGCTGTGGATGCTATCGGTGGTGTACCCCAAGGTTCAATGTTATCAGTGGTGTACCCCAAGGTCCAGTGTTATCGGTGGTGTAGCCCCAAGGTTCAGTGTTATCAGTGGTGTACCCCAAGGTTCAGTGTTATCAGTGGTGTACCCCAAGGTTCAGTGTTATCAGTGGTGTACCCCGAGGTTCAGTGTTATCAGTGGTGTACCCCAAGGTTCAGTGTTATCAGTGGTGTACCCCAAGGTTCAGTGTTATCAGTGGTGTACCCCGAGGTTCAGTGTTATCGGTGGTGTACCCAGAGGTTCCGTGTTATCAGTGGTGTACCCCAAGGTTCAGTGTTATCAGTGGTGTACCCCGAGGTTCAGTGTTATCAGTGGTGTACCCCAAGGTTCAGTGTTATCAGTGGTGTACCCCAAGGTTCAGTGTTATCAGTGGTGTACCCCGAGGTTCCGTGTTATCGGTGGTGTAACCAGAGGTTCCGTGTTATCAGTGGTGTACCCCGAGGTTCAGGGTCATCAGCGGGGTACCCCAAGGTCCAGTGTTATCAGTGGTGTACCCCGAGGTTCCGTGTTATCAGTGGTGTACCCCGAGGTTCCGTGTTATTGGTGGTGTACCCCAAGGTTCTGTGTTATCAGTGGTGTACCCCGAGGTTCCGTGTTATCAGTGGGGTACCCCATGGTTCAGGGTCATCAGCGGGGTACCCCAAGGTCCAGTGTTGGGACCCTTTACTTTTTAATATCTTTATAAATGATGGGGGGATTTCGGTCTTTACAGATGACACCAAGCTATGCGGTAGAATATCGTCCTTCCAGGATGTCTCCAATTTAGAAGCCGACCTCAATGCTCTGTCTGGGTGATCAGGGCAGCCATCAGGAATTTTGGGGCCTCTTACACAACTTTAGGCCTGGGTCCCCCTCCCCCCGCTACCTTTAGGGGCGCTTAACTGCAGTTTTTGGCCACTAGCGGGGCGCTTTTAACCCCCCCCCAGCGGCCAAAAAAGGGTTAAAAGCGCCCACAAATCGCCGGCACTTTGGCAGCGCTGCCCATTGTTTTCAATGGCGGGGCGGTTTAGGGGCGTTGTATTTACCGCACCACCCCAAAGATGCGGCTTGCAGGAATTTTTTTTCCTCCCCCGGTGTGAGAGAACTCGGGGTCTCACACGGGGGCTGCAGAGAAGACAGTTCACAGGCGCTATTTTTAGCACTTAAAACGCCTCAGTGTGAAAATAACCTAACAGGACAGATTCTATAATTAGCAGATCCACATGAAAAGTTACCTGGGGGGAGGAGGGGTATATAAATTGTGAGATCAAAGTGATTCAGACACGACCTGTAAGATCCCGTTTCACACTGAGGCGCTATAACGCTAAAAATAGCGCCTGCAAAGCTGAAAGAGCCGCTGCTGTCTGTCCAATGGGAAAGCCCCGAGGACTTTCACACTGCAGCGGTGCGCTGGAAAAAAGTCCCGCCAGCAGCATCTTTGCAGCGCATTAAAGTGGAGTTCCGCCCACTTTTACAACTCTTCAGCATCCCTCACTAAACTGCGCACTGTAAACAAATTGGATATTTTTTTATTTTTTTTCTCAGCACTTACTGTATATCTGCTGTATTCATTTTTCACTTCCTCCTCCCTGGCCGTGGCCCTTCGCATCATTTCCTGTTTGCAGTGCCTTCTGGGAAGGGGCGGCAACTTCCTCTGACACTGCCGTTGCTATGGAAACCTGACCTGAAACCTATTACACTGCTTGTGCTGCACTGAGCATGTGCGAGATCTGCAAGGATGAGATCCAGGAAGAAATACAGTCTGGCTTCAGTTGCCCAGACTTAAGATGGCCGCGGCCTGCTGTAAGTTTATAAAATAACAAACTACTGCTATAAACTAACAAAACAGACCTTAGTTTACAGACTCACTTTACTAGAATACATGAAGCTCGTGTATTATAGGGGGGATTTTTATTTAAAAGGTCTCATTTCGGCCGGAACACCACTTTAAGAGTGGTGAATACACCATTGAAATCCATGGGCAGCGCAACCGAACCGCCGGCAAACCGCTGCAGCGGAACTTTGCAGGTGGTTTTAACCCTTTCTCACCCGCTAGTGGGGGGTAAAGGCACCCTGCTAGCGGCCGAATAGCGCCGCAAAATTGACGGTAAAGTTTCGCTAAAAATAGTGGCCCTTTACCGCCGACGCCCCCACTGCCCCAGTGTGAAAGGGGCCTGACATTAACATTCCACTTCGTACATGTGTGTACAGACACAGCTACTCGCCCGTAGAGGGGAGGAGCCAGGACATCCATGCAGAAAGGAGCCCTGTCATTGCATGTTGATGACTGGAGGGGCGTGTCAGGAAGAGCTCTTCCTGCCAATCACCTCTGATCTCTCTTCAGCACTCTCCTCCCCATCTGCTGCAGGGATGAGCTCCGTCTTCTCCTCCTGCCGCTCCATCTCCTCAATGTCTGCAGCTCTACCACTTGTGATGTGAAGGAAATCAGGCACTGGGGGGAGCGGCAGGAGGAGAACATCAGATGAGACCAGCAGGAGCCCCCCCAGTCCACCCCCCTGTGAGACACTCCATACGTTCGGTCACTCCGCCACACTTCCTGGTTGCCGGGGCACTTCCTGGTTGCTAGGGTAACGCCAAGCTCACTCCTCACAGGCACCGCAGATTAGAAGCCTTCAGATGCACTTCTGCTGTGATTGGTGAAGGGGGAGCTGGGTGGAAACTTTTCCGCCCACCTCCCCCTCCACCAATCCCAGCAGAAGTGCATCTCAAGGCGTCTAATCGGCGGCGCTGTGAGGAAGGAGCGTGGTTGCCGGGGTAACGCCAAGAAGTGTGCCGAAGTGACCGAAAGTGGCTATCAGGCAGCGGGTGGAAGTACCTTGGGGGCCCGAGTCACTCGGGACATCTGGGCCCCTTACATGAGTGTGGGCTGTACCCCCCTGATGGAGGCCCTGTGGGCGACTAGGTGGCAGATGAGGTTTAATGTTGATAAATGTAAAGTTCTGAACTTGGGGGCTAAGAATATGCATCGTATATACTAGGGGGAGTATAACTGGGGGATCTATAGTGGAGAAGGATCTGGGGGAATCAATGGGGGAGTCCATGGTGGAGAAGAATCTGGGGGAGTCCATGGTGGAGAAGGATCTGGAGGAGTAAATGGTGGAGAAGGATCTAGGGGAGTCCATGGTGGAGAAGAATCTGGGGGAGTCCATGGTGGAGAAGGATCTAGGGGAGTCCATGGTGGAGAAGGATCTGGGGGAGTGAATGGTGAAGGATCTGGGGGAGTGAATGGTGGAGAAGGATCTAGGGGAGTCCATGGTGGAGAAGGATCTGGGGGATCCATGGTGGAGAAGGATCTGGGGGATCCATGGTGGAGAAGGATCTAGGGGAGTCAATGGTGAAGGATCTGGGGGAGTGAATGGTGGAGAAGGATCTAGGGGAGTCCATGGTGGAGAAGGATCTAGGGGAGTCCATGGTGGAGAAGGATCTAGGGGAGTCAATGGAGAAGGATCTAGGGGAGTCCATGGTGGAGAAGGATCTAGGGGAGTCCATGGTGGAGAAGGATCTGGGGGAGTCCATGGTGCAGAAGGATCTAGGGGAGTGAATGGTGAAGGATCTGGGGAAGGCCATGGTGGAGAAGGATCTGGGGGAGTGAATAATGAAGGATCTGGGGGAATCCATGGTGGAGAAGGATCTAGGGGAGTCCATGGTGGAGAAGGATCTAGGGGAGTCCATGGTGGAGAAGGATCTAGGGGAGTCCATGGTGGAGAAGGATCTGGGGGAGTCCATGGTGGAGAAGGATCTGGAGGAGTGAATGGTGGAGAAGGATCTAGGGGAGTCCATGGTGGAGAAGGATCTGGGGGAGTCCATGGTGGAGAAGGATCTGGAGGAGTGAATGGTGGAGAAGGTTCTAGGGGAGTCCATGATGAAGGATCTGGGGGAGTCCATGGTGGAGAAGGATCTGAAGGAGTGAATGGTGGAGAAGGATTTAGGGGAGTCCATGGTGGAGAAGGATCTAGGGGAGTCCATGGTGGAGAAGGATCTGGAGGAGTGAATGGTGGAGAAGGATCTAGGGGAGTCCATGGTGGAGAAGGATCTAGGGGAGTCCATTGTGGAGAAGGATCTAGGGGAGTCCATGGTGGAGAAGGATCTGGGGGAGTCCATGGTGGAGAAGGATCTGGAGGAGTGAATGGTGGAGAAGGATCTAGGGGAGTCCATGGTGGAGAAGGATCTGGGGGAGTCCATGGTGGAGAAGGATCTGGAGGAGTGAATGGTGGAGAAGGTTCTAGGGGAGTCCATGGTGGAGAAGGATCTGGGGGAGTCCATGGTGGAGAAGGATCTGGAGGAGTGAATGGTGGAGAAGGATCTAGGGGAGTCCATGGTGGAGAAGGATCTAGGGGAGTCCATGGTGGAGAAGGATCTGGAGGAGTGAATGGTGGAGAAGGATCTGGGGGAGTCCATGGTGGAGAAGGATCTGGGGGAGTCCATGGTGGAGAAGGATCTAGGGGAGTCCATGGTGGAGAAGGATCGGGAGGAGTGAATGGTGGAGAAGGATCTGGGGGAGTCCATGATGGAGAAGGATCTGGGGGAGTCCATGGTGGAGAAGGATCTGGGGGAGTGAATGGTGGAGAAGGATCTAGGGGAGTCCATGGTGGAGAAGGATCTGGGGGAGTCCATGGTGGAGAAGGATCTGGAGGAGTGAATGGTGGAGAAGGATCTAGGGGAGTCCATGGTGGAGAAGGATCTGGAGGAGTCCATGGTAGAGAAGGATCTGGGTGTTCTGGTAGATCATAAGCTCAATAATAACATGCAATGCCAAGCTGCGTTTTCTTTCTTGTATAAGAGAGGTATGGACTCCAGAGAGAGAGACATCATCTGTACAAATCATTAGTAAGATCTCATCTGGAATATGAAGTTCAGTTTTGGGCTCCAGTTCTCAGATAGGATATCGAGGAACTGGAGAAAGTGCAGAGAAGAGCAACCAAACTGATAAGAGGCATGGAGGAGCTCAGCTATGAGGAAAGATTAAAGTGGATGTAAACCCCCCAAAAAAAATATTTTTTTATATCATACTGTAGAGTATAAAATTTCCTATCATTTGAGCCCAGTCTTGTCACACAGAGTTCATCCATCTCTGAGCAATCCTCTTTTATTGTTCAGTGAGATAAAAACTTTGTTAGCTCCTCCCCCTTGCTGTGAGTGACAGGTGGATCCTCCCCCTTGCTGTGAGTGACAGGTGGATCCTCCCCCTTGCTGTGAGTGACAGGTGGATCCTCCCCCTTGCTGTGAGTGACAGGTGGATCCTCCCCCTTGCTGTGAGTGACAGGTGGATCCTCCCCCTTGCTGTGAGTGACAGGTGATTTACATCTCGTGCACTAGCCTAAGACACATGCAGTATTTTTTATTCCCTCCCCCACTCCTTTCTTCAGCAGCTCTGCCAGGATTGGCTGTTCCACACCTCACCATGATTGGACATGCTGAAGTCATGTGGTTACTTTCCTGTCTTTTCATTGGATGTTAGAGATTATAGCAGAAGTTCAATGTAAGAAATACACAGGAGAAAATGCATATTGACAAGGGGAGTGTAGAGGTGGGCGGGGAGTGTAGAGGTGGGCGGGGAGTCTACTGACATCACGACTCCACCCACCGAGCTCCAGACCCCGCCCACAGAATCTGCAGTTTTACGGGTCTCATAACAGACAGAGGGGAAACATTTGACAGGTAAAGATACATGCAGGAGGCGTGTCTGATACATGCAGGAGGCGTGTCTGATACATGCAGGAGGCGTGTCTGATACATGCAGGAGGCGTGTCTGATACATGCAGGAGGCGTGTCTGATACATGCAGGAGGCGTGTCTTATACATGCAGGAGGCGTGTCTGATACATGCAGGAGGCGTGTCTGATACATGCAGGAGGCATGTCTGATACATGCAGGAGGCGTGTCTGATACATGCAGGAGGCGTGTCTGATACATGCAGGAGGCGTGTCTGATACATGCAGGAGGCGTGTCTGATACATGCAGGAGGCGTGTCTATCCTTATAGATAACCCCTATGGCAGGAGTTTAGAAAGGATGACATTTTATTTACATCCACTTTAAAGGAACTGAATTTATTCACTCTTGAGAAAAGGAGATTAAGGGGGGATATGATCTCCATGTATAAATACATAAGGGGGATATGATCTCCATGTATAAATACATAAGGGGGGATATGATCTCCATGTATAAATACATAAGGGGGGATATGATCTCCACGTATAAATACATAAGGGGGGATATGATCTCCATGTATAAATATATAAGGGGGATATGATCTCCATGTATAAATACATAAGGGGGGATATGATCTCCATGTATAAATACATAAGGGGGATATGATCTCCATGTATAAATACATAAGGGGGGATATGATCTCCATGTATAAATACATAAGGGGGGGTATGATCTCCATGTATAAATACATAAGGGGGGATATGATCTCCATGTATAAATACATAAGGGGGATATGATCTCTATGTATAAATACATAAGGGGGGATATGATCTCTATGTATAAATACATAAGGGGGGATATGATCTCCATGTATAAATACATAAGGGGGGATAGGATCTCCATGTATAAATACATAAGGGGGGATATGATCACCATGTATAAATACATAAGGGGGATATGATCTCCATGTATAAATACATAAGGGGGATATGATCTCCATGTATAAATACATAAGGGGGGATATGATCTCCATGTATAAATACATAAGGGGGGATATGATCTCCATGTATAAATACATAAGGGGGATATGATCTCCATGTATAAATACATAAGGGGGATATGATCTCCATGTATAAATACATAAGGGGGATATGATCTCCATGTATAAATACATAAGGGGGGGATATGATCTCCATGTATAAATACATAAGGGGGGATATGATCTCCATGTATAAATACATAAGGGGGGATATAATCTCCATGTATAAATACATAAGGGGGGGATATGATCTCCATGTATAAATACATAAGGGGGGGGATATGATCTCCATGTATAAATACATAAGGGGGGATATGATCTCCATGTATAAATACATAAGGGGGGATATGATCTCCATGTATAAATACATAAGGGGGGATATGATCTCCATGTATAAATACATAAGGGGGGATATAATCTCCATGTATAAATACATAAGGGGGGGATATGATCTCCATGTATAAATACATAAGGGGAGATATGATCTCCATGTATAAATACATAAGGGGGGGATATGATCTCCATGTATAAATACATAAGGGGGAGATATGATCTCCATGTATAAATACATAAGGGGGGGGGATATGATCTCCATGTATAAATATATAAGGGGGGGGATATGATCTCCATGTATAAATACATAAGGGGGGATATGATCTCCATGTATAAATATATAAGGGGGGGATATGATCTCCATGTATAAATACATAAGGGGGGGATATGATCTCCATGTATAAATACATAAGGGGGGATATAATCTCCATGTATAAATACATAAGGGGGGGATATGATCTCCATGTATAAATACATAAGGGGGGGGATATGATCTCCATGTATAAATACATAAGGGGGATATGATCTCCATGTATAAATACATAAGGGGAGATATGATCTTAATGTATAAATACATAAGGGGGATATGATCTCCATGTATAAATACATAAGGGGAGATATGATCTCCATGTATAAATACATAAGGGGGGGGATATGATCTCCATGTATAAATACATAAGGGGGATATGATCTCCATGTATAAATACATAAGGGGGATATGATCTCCATCTATAAATACATAAGGGGGGATATGATCTCCATGTATAAATACATAAGGGGGGATATGATCTCCATGTATAAATATATAAGGGGGGATATGATCTCCATGTATAAATATATAAGGGGGGATATGATCTCCATGTATAAATATATAAGGGGGGAATATGATCTCCATGTATAAATACATAAGGGGGGGATATGATCTCCATGTATAAATAGATAAGGGGGGATATGATCTCCATGTATAAATATATAAGGGGGGATATGATCTCCAAGTATAAATATATAAGGGGGGATATGATCTCCATGTATAAATACATAAGGGGGGGATATGATCTCCATGTATAAATACATAAGGGGGGATATGATCTCCATGTATAAATATATAAGGGGGGATATGATCTCCATGTATAAATACATAAGGGGGGGATATGATCTCCATGTATAAATACATAAGGGGGGATATGATCTCCATGTATAAATACATAAGGGGGGATATGATCTCCATGTATAAATACATAAGGGGGGGATATGATCTCCATGTATAAATACATAAGGGGGGATATGATCTCCATGTATAAATATATAAGGGGGGATATGATCTCCATGTATAAATACATAAGGGGGGGATATGATCTCCATGTATAAATACATAAGGGGGGATATGATCTCCATGTATAAATACATAAGGGGGGGATATGATCTCCATGTATAAATACATAAGGGGGGGATATGATCTCCATGTATAAATACATAAGGGGGGATATGATCTCCATGTATAAATACATAAGGGGGATATGATCTCCATGTATAAATACATAAGGGGGGGATATGATCTCCATGTATAAATACATAAGGGGGGATATGATCTCCATGTATAAATACATAAGGGGGGGATATTATCTCCATGTATAAATACATAAGGGGGGATATGATCTCCATGTATAATACATAAGGGGGGGGATATGATCTCCATGTATAAATACATAAGGGGGGATATGATCTCCATGTATAAATATATAAGGGGGAGATATGATCTCCATGTATAAATACATAAGGGGGATATGATCTCCATGTATAAATACATAAGGGGGGATATGATCTCCATGTATAAATACATAAGGGGGGATATGATCTCCATGTATAAATACATAAGGGGGGATATGATCTCCATGTATAAATATATAAGGGGGGAATATGATCTCCATGTATAAATACATAAGGGGGGGATATGATCTCCATGTATAAATAGATAAGGGGGGATATGATCTCCATGTATAAATACATAAGGGGGGATATGATCTCCATGTATAAATACATAAGGGGGGATATGATCTCCATGTATAAATAGATAAGGGGGGATATGATCTCCATGTATAAATACATAAGGGGGGATATGATCTCCATGTATAAATACATAAGGGGGGGGGATATGATCTCCATGTATAAATACATAAGGGGGGATATGATCTCCATGTATAAATACATAAGGGGGGATATGATCTCCATGTATAAATACATAAGGGGGGGGGGATATGATCTCCATGTATAAATACATAAGGGGGGATATGATCTCCATGTATAAATAGATAAGGGGGGATATGATCTCCATGTATAAATACATAAGGGGGGATATGATCTCCATGTATAAATACATAAGGGGGGATATGATCTCCATGTATAAATACATAAGGGGGATATGATCTCCATGTATAAATACATAAGGGGGAGATATGATCTCCATGTATAAATACATAAGGGGGGATATGATCTCCATGTATAAATACATAAGGGGGATATGATCTCCATGTATAAATACATAAGGGGGAGATATGATCTCCATGTATAAATATATAAGGGGGGATATGATCTTCATGTATAAATACATAAGGGGGATATGATCTCCATGTATAATACATAAGGGGGGGATATGATCTCCATGTATAAATACATAAGGGGGGATATGATCTCCATGTATAAATACATAAGGGGGGATATGATCTCCATGTATAAATACATAAGGGGGGATATGATCTCCATGTATAAATATATAAGGGGGGATATGATCTCCATGTATAAATATATAAGGGGGGATATGATCTCCATGTATAAATATATAAGGGGGGATATGATCTCCATGTATAAATACATAAGGGGGGATATGATCTCCATGTATAAATACATAAGGGGGGATATGATCTCCATGTATAAATACATAAGGGGGGATATGATCTCCATGTATAAATACATAAGGGGGGATATGATCTCCATGTATAAATACATAAGGGGGATATGATCTCCATGTATAAATACATAAGGGGGGATATGATCTCCATGTATAAATACATAAGGGGGATATGATCTCCATGTATAAATACATAAGGGGGGATATGATCTCCATGTATAAATACATAAGGGGGGATATGATCCCCATGTATAAATACATAAGGGGGGTTATGATCTCCATGTATTATACATAAGGGGGGATATGATCTCCATGTATAAATACATAAGGGGGGATATGATCTCCATGTATAAATAGATAAGGGGGGATATGATCTCCATGTATAAATACATAAGGGGGGATATGATCTCCATGTATAAATACATAAGGGGGGGGGATATGATCTCCATGTATAAATACATAAGGGGGGATATGATCTCCATGTATAAATACATAAGGGGGGATATGATCTCCATGTATAAATACATAAGGGGGGGGGGGATATGATCTCCATGTATAAATACATAAGGGGGGATATGATCTCCATGTATAAATAGATAAGGGGGGATATGATCTCCATGTATAAATACATAAGGGGGGATATGATCTCCATGTATAAATACATAAGGGGGGATATGATCTCCATGTATAAATACATAAGGGGGATATGATCTCCATGTATAAATACATAAGGGGGAGATATGATCTCCATGTATAAATACATAAGGGGGGATATGATCTCCATGTATAAATACATAAGGGGGGATATGATCTCCATGTATAAATACATAAGGGGGGTTATGATCTCCATGTATTATACATAAGGGGGGATATGATCTCCATGTATAAATACATAAGGGGGGATATGATCTCCATGTATAAATACATAAGGGGGGATATGATCACCATGTATAAATACATAAGGGGGGATATGATCTCCATGTATAAATACATAAGGGGGGATATGATCTCCATGTATAAATACATAAGAGGGGATATGATCTCCATGTATAATACATAAGGGGGGATATGATCTCCATGTATAATACATAAGGGGGGGATATGATCTCCATGTATAAATACATAAGGGGGGATATGATCTCCATGTATAAATATATAAGGGGGGGATATGATGTCCATGTATAAATACATAAGGGGGGATATGATCTCCATGTATAAATATATAAGGGGGGATATGATCTCCATGTATAAATACATAAGGGGGATATGATCTCCATGTATAAATACATAAGGGGGATATGATCTCCATGTATAAATACATAAGGGGAGATATGATCTCCATGTATAAATACATAAGGGGGGATATGATCTCCATGTATAAATACATAAGGGGGGATATGATCTCCATGTATAAATACATAAGGGGGGGATATGATCTCCATGTATAAATACATAAGGGGGATATGATCTCCATGTATAAATACATAAGGGGGGATATGATCTCCATGTATAAATACATAAGGGGGGGATATGATCTCCATGTATAAATACATAAGGGGGGATATGATCTCCATGTATAAATATATAAGGGGGGATATGATCTCCATGTATAAATATATAAGGGGGGATATGATCTCCATGTATAAATATATAAGGGGGGATATGATCTCCATGTATAAATACATAAGGGGGGATATGATCTCCATGTATAAATACATAAGGGGGGGATATGATCTCCATGTATAAATACATAAGGGGGGATATGATCTCCATGTATAAATACATAAGGGGGGATATGATCTCCATGTATAAATATATAAGGGGGGATATGATCTCCATGTATAAATATATAAGGGGGGATATGATCTCCATGTATAAATACATAAGGGGGGATATGATCTCCATGTATAAATACATAAGGGGGGATATGATCTCCATGTATAAATACATAAGGGGGGATATGATCTCCATGTATAAATACATAAGGGGGGATATGATCTCCATGTATAAATACATAAGGGGGGATATGATCTCCATGTATAAATATATAAGGGGGGATATGATCTCCATGTATAAATACATAAGGGGGGATATGATCTCCATGTATAAATACATAAGGGGGGGGGATATGATCTCCATGTATAAATACATAAGGGGGGATATGATCTCCATGTATAAATACATAAGGGGGGGATATGATCTCCATGTATAAATACATAAGGGGGGGATATGATCTCCATGTATAAATACATAAGGGGGGATATGATCTCCATGTATAAATACATAAGGGGGGGATATGATCTCCATGTATAAATACATAAGGGGGGATATGATCTCCATGTATAAATACATAAGGGGGATATGATCTCCATGTATAAATATATAAGGGGGATATGATCTCCATGTACAAATACATAAGGGGGGGATATGATCTCATGTATAAATACATAAGGGGGGATATGATCTCCATGTATAAATACATAAGGGGGGGATATGATCTCCATGTATAAATACATAAGGGGGGATATGATCTCCATGTATAAATACATAAGGGGGATATGATCTCCATGTATAAATACATAAGGGGGATATAATCTCCATGTATTATACATAAGGGGGATATGATCTCCATGTATAAATACATAAGGGGGGATATGATCTCCATGTATAAATACATAAGGGGGGATATGATCTCCATGTATTATACATAAGGGGGGATATGATCTCCATGTATAAATACATAAGGGGGGATATGATCTCCATGTATAAATACATAAGGGGGGATATGATCTCTATGTATAAATACATAAGGGGGGGATATGATCTCCATGTATAAATACATAAGGGGGGGATATGATCTCCATGTATAAATACATAAGGGGGGATATGATCTCCATGTATAAATACATAAGGGGGGGTATGATCTCCATGTATAAATATATAAGGGGTCCATATAGTGAACTTGGTGTTGAGTCGATCACTTTTCAGTCATCACAGAGGACAAGGGGGGGGGATCTTTACATCTGGAGGAAAAGAGATTTCATCTCCGGGAAGGTTTCTTCTCAGTAAGAGGTGTGATAATGTGGAATATTTTCCTCCAGAGGTGGATCTGACCGGCTCAGTAGATTTCTATAAGAAAGTTCTGGATTCTTTCCTAAATATACAGAATATAACGGAGTACTGACTAGAGCTGCACGATTCCGGCCAAAATAAGAATCACGATTTTTTTTGTTAAGAATAAAAAGATCACGATTCTCTCGACGTAAAATCTTTCACAATATACAAAAAAATGGGCTCACTTTACTGGTTAGTTTTGTTTTTTTTTAAATTCGATAAAGTAATTTTTTCCAAAAAAATTGCATTTAAAGACCGCTGCGCAAATTCTGTGTGACATAAAATATTGCAACAACCACCATTTTATTCTCTAGGGTCTCTACTATATATATATATATATATATATATATATATATAATATTTGGGGGTTCTAAGGAATTTTCTAGCAAAAAAAAATGATTTTAACTGGAAACCAACAAATGTCAGAAGAAGGTTTAGTGGTTAAACTTCCCTCATTTACACACAAAGTCTTTTCCATTGACAAATTGTTACAATGTTTATACTTCAGTTCCTCTGATGAGGAAAGTTGTGATTCTCGGCAGACGGACGGATTTCTCTTCCTTTCTTTGGCTTCAGAAGATCAGAGAGAATTCTTTGCATAGAAAGAATTGTGAAATACTTTAGTGAAGATCTCAATGGGGAAAGAATCGCGATAACGATTTTTGACGATGGATTGTGCAGCTCTAGTACTGACATTTATAGGGAAAGGTGATCCGGGGAAATCCGATTGTCTCTCGGGGGGGGGGGGATCAGGAAGGAATTTTTCCCCTGCTGTAGCAGATTGGATGAGGCTTTTCTGGGTTTTTTGCCTTCCTCTGGATCACCTGTAGGTGAAGGATTGTGTATATGGGATTGTATTTATTTATTTTTTGGTTGAACTGGATGGACTTGTGTCTTTTTTTCAAGCTGACTATGTGAGCGTCCCAGTTGTGGTGGGCGTGTCTCAGATGTGGTTGGTGGGTGTGGTGGGCGTGTCTCAGATGTGGTGGGCATGTCTCAGATGTGGTTGCTGTGTCTCGGTGGGTGTGGTGGGGTGGGCGTGTCTCAGGTGTGGTGGGCGTGTCTCAGGTGTGGTGGGCATGTCTCAAGTGTGGTGGGCGTGTCTCAGGTGTGGTGGGCGTGTCTCGATGAGTGTGGCGGGCGTGTCTCAGGTGTGATAGGCGTGTCTCAGTGGGTGTGGTGGGCATGTGTCAGGTGTGGTGAGCGTGTCTCAGATGTGGTTGGGGTGTGGTGGGCGTGTCTCAGATGTGGTTGGGGTGTGGTGGGCGTGTCTCAGGTGTGGTGGGCGTGTCTCGATGAGTGTGGTGAGAGTGTCTCAGGTGTGTTGGTTGTCTCGTGGGTGTGGTGTGCGTATCTCAGGTGTGGTGGGCGTGTCTCAGATGTGGTTGGTGTGTCTCCAGTGGGTGTGGTGGGCGTGTCTCAGATGTGGTTGGTGGGTGTGGTGGGCATGTCTCAGGTGTGGTGGGCGTGTCTCAGGTGTGGTGGGCGTGTCTCAGGTGTGGTGGGCGTGTCTCGGGTGTTCTGGGGCATGTAGCAGGTGTGGTGGGCGTGTCTCGGGTGTGGTGGGCGTGTCTCGGGTGTGGTGGGCGTGTCTCAAGTGTGGTGGGCGTGTCTCGATGAGTGTGGTGGGAGTGTCTCAGGTATGTTGGTTGTCTCCTGGGTGTTCTGGGTGTGTCTCAGGTGTGGTGGGCGTGTCTCAGGTGTGGTGGGCGTGTCTCACCTCTTTTTTTCTCTTGCAGAGTTGGAGAAGGCGAAATGTCGCGCTCAGAAAAGCCGAAACCTGAAGGAAGAATCCGCCATCTGCAATCAGCTGGGGGAGCTCCTTGCCAAGAGCGGTCAGTACTTCCCTCATATACATCACATGACAGGGGGAGGAGCATATACCATCAATCACAGGTTGTGACCTGACTGTGCAGTGTAAATTCTCAGCACTGCATGGACAGGAACTCACCAACCAGATATGGAGCTTATATGTGTGTTCAGATTTTATCCTCCTCCCTTCCCCCGCCCCCCAGACAGGTGTACCTCTCCAATCCTCTGGAACTCTCTATCCCAGTCTGTCCTCCTTTTAGGAGATTCCTGAAATTCCTCCCCTCCCCCTCCTCCACACTGGGTGCTAAACCCACTGCTCTGGACGTTTCTCTTCTGGAGCAAAAAAATGGCAGAATGCAGGTAAAGGTGAGTACCGCACATGGAGAGGTAGGTGAGTAGAGTACTTACCTGCACCAGGTGGTCGGGGGTTTATTCCAGGGTGGATGTCATTTAAATCATAATTTTTTAAAGAGCACCTGTCATCTCTGTCCCGCTGTCGGCTCCTTCTCTGTCCCGCTGTCGGCTCCTTCTCTGTCCCGCTGTCGGCCCCTCCTCTGTCCCGCTGTCGGCTCCTTCTCTGTCCGCTGTCGGCTCCTTCTCTGTCCCGCTGTCGGCCCCTCCTCTGTCCCGCTGTCGGCTCCTTCTCTGTCCCGCTGTCGGCCCCTCCTCTGTCCCGCTGTCGGCTCCTTTCTCTGTCCCGCTGTCGGCTCCTTCTCTGTCCCGCTGTCGGCCCCTCCTCTGTCCCGCTGTCGGCCCCTCCTCTGTCCCGCTGTCGGCCCCTCCTCTGTCCCGCTGTCGGCCCCTCCTCTGTCCCGCTGTCGGCCCCTCCTCTGTCCCGCTGTCGGCCCCTCCTCTGTCCCGCTGTCGGCCCCTCCTCTGTCCCGCTGTCGGCCCCTCCTCTGTCCCGCTGTCGGCTCCTCCTCTGTCCCGCTGTCGGCTCCTCCTCTGTCCCGCTGTCGGCCCCTCCTCCTCCAATCCCTCCTTTGCACTTCAAAGTATTCAGATCACCGGCGATTCTGAATTCTGTGAATTTTTTTAAAACCGGCGCCATTGGCAGCTGAGTAAACGGAAGTGACGTCATGACGTCGCTTCCGTGGTTTACGATTAGGAGGCTGGAACAAAGCCGCTCACGGCTTCATTCTAGCCCGGGCCGATTGGTCATCGGCCCGGAGGCCCAGTAAGAGCGGCGGGAGGGGGGGACGTATCCCCTCCCGCTCCTCCGGTATAACAGCCGATCACCCACTCTACAAAACGGTACCAGGATAATGCCTGCAGCTGTGGGCATCATCCCGGTATAACCCCGGAAAGCCGAGTACGCACATCTGCCTACGCTCGTCGGGAAGGGGTTAATTGTCACCTATGGAGTTTTTTAGGTACCGAAGTTTGTCGCCATTCCACGAGCGTGTGCCATTTTAAAGCATGACGTGTTGGGTATCTATTTACTTGGTGTAACATCATCTGTTACACCGAGTAAATACACACATATCAATTTTTTTTAAATTTTTTTTCCCCAAAAATTTAGTTTGCAAAACCACTGGGCAAATTCCGTGTGACATAAAAATTGCAACAATCTGCATTTTATTCCCTAGGGTCTCTGCTAAAAAAAAAATATATATATATACAGTTTAGGGGTGCAACGGATCAAAAAACTCACGGTTCGGATCGTTCCTCGGATCAGAGTCACGGATCGGATCATTTTCGGATCAACAAAAAAAAATATATATCCACATCTCCCCCACTGTATACATCCACATGTCCCCCACTGTAATATATCCACATCTCCCCCCCACTGTAATACATCCACATGTCCCCCACTGTAATACATCCACATGTCCCCCCCACTGTAATACATCCACATGTCCCCCCCACTGTAATACATCCACATGTCCCCCCCACTGTAATACATCCACATGTCCCCCCCACTGTAATACATCCACATGTCCCCCCCCACTGTAATACATCCACATGTCCCCCACTGTAATACATCCACATGTCCCCCACTGTAATACATCCACATGTCCCCCACTGTAATACATCCACATGTCCCCCCCCCCACTGTAATACATCCACATGTCCCCCACTGTAATACATCCACATGTCCCCCCCCCACTGTAATACATCCACATGTCCCCCCCACTGTAATACATCCACATGTCCCCCCCCACTGTAATACATCCACATGTCCCCCCCACTGTAATACATCCACATGTCCCCCCCACTGTAATACATCCACATGTCCCCCCCACTGTAATACATCCACATGTCCCCCCCACTGTAATATATCCACATGTCCCCCCCACTGTAATACATCCACATGTCCCCCACTGTAATACATCCACATGTCCCCCCACTGTAATACATCCACATGTCCCCCCCACTGTAATACATCCACATGTCCCCCCACTGTAATACATCCACATGTCCCCCCACTGTAATACATCCACATGTCCCCCCCACTGTAATACATCCACATGTCCCCCCCCCACTGTAATACATCCACATGTCCCCCACTGTAATACATCCACATGTCCCCCCCCCACTGTAATACATCCACATGTCCCCCCCCACTGTAATACAGCCACACGCCCCCCCCCCTGCACTGTAATACATCCACATGTCCCCCACTGTAATACATCCACATGTCCCCCCACTGTAATACATCCACATGTCCCCCACTGTAATACATCCACATGTCCCCCCCACTGTAATACATCCACATGTCCCCCACTGTAATACATCCACATGTCCCCCCCACTGTAATACATCCACATGTCCCCCACTGTAATACATCCACATGTCCCCCCACTGTAATACATCCACATGTCCCCCCACTGTAATACATCCACATGTCCCCCACTGTAATACATCCACATGTCCCCCACTGTAATACATCCACATGTCCCCCCCACTGTAATACATCCACATGTCCCCCCCCACTGTAATACATCCACATGTCCCCCCCCACTGTAATACATCCACATGTCCCCCCCACTGTAATACATCCACATGTCCCCCCCCACTGTAATACATCCACATGTCCCCCCACTGTAATACATCCACATGTCCCCCCCCACTGTAATACATCCACATGTCCCCCACTGTAATACATCCACATGTCCCCCCCCACTGTAATACATCCACATGTCCCCCACTGCAATACATCCACATGTCCCCCCACTGTAATACATCCACATGTCCCCCCACTGTAATACATCCACATGTCCCCCCACTGTAATACATCCACATGTCCCCCCCACTGTAATACATCCACATGTCCCCACTGTAATACATCCACATGTCCCCCCCCACTGTAATACATCCACATGTCCCCCCCCACTGTAATACATCCACATGTCCCCCCCACTGTAATACATCCACATGTCCCCCACTGTAATACATCCACATGTCCCCCCCCACTGTAATACATCCACATGTCCCCCCCCACTGTAATACATCCACATGTCCCCCACTGTAATACAGCCACATGTCCCCCACTGTAATACATCCACATGTCCCCCCACTGTAATACAGCCACATGTCCCCCCACTGTAATACATCCACATGTCCCCCCCCACTGTAATACATCCACATGTCCCCCCACTGTAATACAGCCACATGTCCCCCCCACTGTAATACATCCACATGTCCCCCCCCACTGTAATACATCCACATGTCCCCCACTGTAATACATCCACATGTCCCCCACTGTAATACAGCCACATGTCCCCCCCCACTGTAATACATCCACATGTCCCCCCACTGTAATACAGCCACATGTCCCCACTGTAATACATCCACATGTCCCCCCCACTGTAATACATCCACATGTCCCCCACTGTAATACATCCACATGTCCCCCCCCACTGTAATACATCCACCTGTCCCCCCCACTGTAATACATCCACATGTCCCCCACTGTAATACATCCACATGTCCCCCCCCACTGTAATACATCCACATGTCCCCCCACTGTAAATACAGCCACACGCCCCCCCCCCTGCACTGTAATACAGCCACACGCCCCCCCCGCACTGTAATACAGCCACACGCCCCCCCGCACTGTAATACAGCCACACGCCCCCCCCCTGCACTGTAATACAGCCACACGCCCCCCCGCACTGTAATACAGCCACACGCCCCCCCGCACTGTAATACAGCCACACGCCCCCCCCGCACTGTAATACAGCCACACGCCCCCCCCCTCCACTGTAATACAGCCACACGCCCCCCCCTCCACTGTAATACAGCCACACGCCCCCCCTCCACTGTAATACAGCCACACGCCCCCCCCTCCACTGTAATACAGCCACACGCCCCCCCCCCCCCCCCGCACTGTATACATTACAGTGCTGTTAGTCTGACCTGTTAACCACTTAAGGACCGCCTCACGCCGATGTACGTCGGCAAGGCGGCACGGGCAGGCAAAATCACGTACATGTACGTGATTTGCCTCCCGCGGGTGGGGGGTCCGATCGGACCCCCCCCCCGCGCCGCCCGAGGCGGTCCCGTTCTGTCCCCCGGCGATCAGAGACGAGGGGGAGGCCATCCGTTCGTGGCCCCCCCCTCGCGATCGCCGCCGGCCAATGGGAACACTCCTTTGCTGCTGTATGCTAAACAGCAGCAAAGGAAGTGATGTCATCTCCCCTCGGGTCGGTAGTTTCCGTTCCGGCCCGGAGAGACGACATGTGAGTGCACCAACACTACACACACACAGTAGAACCTGCCAGGCACACAAACCACCCCGATCCCCCCCCGATCCCCCCCCGATCACCCCCCCCCCTGTCACAAACTGACACCAGCAGGTTTTTTTTTTTTTTTTTTTTTCTGATTACTGCATAGTGTCAGTTTGTGACAGTTACAGTGTTAGGGCAGTGAGTATTACCCCCCTGTAGGTCTAGGGTACCCCCCTAACCCCCCTAATAAAGTTTTAACCCCTTGATCACCCCCCCTCACCAGTGTCGCTAAGCGATCATTTTTCTGATCGCTGTATTAGTGTCGCTTGTGATGATAGTTAGTGAGGTAAATATTGAGGTTCGCCGTCAGCGTTTTATAGCGACAGGGACCCCCATATACTACCTAATAAATGTTTTAACCCCTTGATTGCCCCCTAGTTAACCCTTTCACCACTGATCACCGTATAACCGTTACGGGTGACGCTGGTTAGTTCGTTTATTTTTTATAGTGTCAGGGCACCCGCCGTTTATTACCGAATAAAGGTTTAGCCCCCTAATCGCCCGGCGGTGATATGCGTCGCCCCAGGCAGCGTCAGATTAGCGCCAGTACCGCTAACACCCACGCACGCAGCATACGCCTCCCTTAGTGGTATAGTATCTGTTTGGATCAATATCTGATCCGATTAGATCTATACTAGCGTCCCCAGCAGTTTAGGGTTCCCAAAAACGCAGTGTTAGCGGGATCAGCCCAGATACCCGCTAGCACCTGCGTTTTGCCCCTCCGCCCGGCCCAGCCCAGCCCACCCAAGTGCAGTATCGATCGATCACTGTCACTTACAAAACACTAAACGCATAACTGCAGCGTTCGCAGAGTCAGGCCTGATCCCTGCGATCGCTAACAGTTTTTTTTGTAGCGTTTTGGTGAACTGGCAAGCACCAGCGGCCCTAGTACACCCCGGTCGTAGTCAAACCAGCACTGCAGTAACACTTGGTGACGTGGCGAGTCCCATAAGTGCAGTTCAAGCTGGTGAGGTGGCAAGCACAAGTAGTGTCCCGCTGCCACCAAGAAGACAAACACAGGCCCGACGTGCCCATAGTGCCCTTCCTGCTGCATTCGCCAATCCTAATTGGGAAACCCACCGCTTCTGCAGCGCCCGTACTTCCCCCATTCACATCCCCAACCAATGCAGTCGGCGCATGAGAGGCATTTTCTTTATGTCCTCCCGAGTACCCCTACCCAACGCACCCCCCCAAAAAAGATGTCGTGTCTACAGCAGCGTGGATATAGGCGTGACACCCGCTATTATTGTCCCTCCTGTCCTGACAATCCTGGTCTTTGCATTGGGAATGTTTTGAACGCTACCATTCACTAGTTGAGTATTAGCGTAGGGTACAGCATTGCACAGACTAGGCACACTTTCACAGGGTCTCCCAAGATGCCATCGCATTCTGAGAGACCCGAACCTGGAACCGGTTACAGTTATAAAAGTTACAGTTATAAAAGTTAGTTACAAAAAAAAGTGTAAAAAAAAAAACACAAACAAAAATATAAAATAAAAAAAAATAGTTGTCCGTTTTATTGTTCTCTCTCTCTCTCTCTCTCTCTCTATTGTTCTGCTCTTTTTTACTGTATTCTATTCTGCAATGTTTTATTGTTATTGTTATTATGTTTATCATGTTTGTTTTTCCAGGTATGTAATTATTTATACTTTACTGTTTACTGTGCTTTATTGTTAACCATTGTTAACCATTTTTTTGTCTTCAGGTACGCCATTCACGACTTTGAGTGGTTATACCAGAATGATGCCTGCAGGTTTAGGTATCATCTTGGTATCATTCTTTTCAGCCAGCGGTCGGCTTTCATGTAAAAGCAATCCTAGCGGCTAATTAGCCTCTAGACTGCTTTTACAAGCCGTGGGAGGGAATGCCCCCCCCCCCCCCCCCCCCACCATCTTCCGTGTTTTTCTCTGGCTCTCCCTGTCTCAACAGGGAACCTGAGAATGCAGCCGGTGATTCAGCCAGCTGACCATAGAGCTGATCAGAGACCAGAGTGGCTCCAAACATCTCTATGGCCTAAGAAACCGGAAGCTACGAGTATTTCATGACTTAGATTTCGCCGGATGTAAATAGCGCCATTGGGAAATTGGGGAAGCATTTTATCACACCGATCTTGGTGTGGTCAGATGCTTTGAGGGCAGAGGAGAAATCTAGGGTCTAATAGACCACAATTTTTTCAAAAAAGAGTACCTGTCACTACCTATTGCTATCATAGGGGATATTTACATTCCCCGAGATAACAATAAAAATGATTAAAAAAAAAATATGAAAGGAACAGTTTAAAAGTAAGATTAAAAAAGCAAAAAAATAATAAAGAAAAAACAAAAAAAAAAAAAAAAACACCCCTGTCGCCCCCTGCTCTCGCGCTAAGGCGAACGCAAGCGGCGGTCTGTCGTCAAACGTAAACAGCAATTGCACCATGCATGTGAGGTATCACCGCGAAGGCCAGATCGAGTGCAGTATTTTTTCCAGTAGACCTCCTCTGTAAATCAATCTAAAGTGGTAACCTGTAAAGGCTTTTGAAGGCTTTTAAACATGTATTTATTTTGTTGCCACCGCACGTTTGTGCGCAATTTTAAAGCATGTCATGTTTGGTATCCATGTACTCGGCCTAAGATCATCTTTTTTATTTCATCAAACATTTGGGCAATATAGCGTGTTTTAGTGCATTAAAATTTAAAAAAGTGTGTTTTTTCCCCAAAAAATGCGTTTGAAAAATCGCTGCGCAATTACTGTGTGAAAAAAAAAAATGAAACACCCACCATTTTAATCTGTAGGGCATTTGCTTTAAAAAAATATATAATGTTTGGGGGTTCAAAGTAATTTTTTTGCAAAAAAAAAAAACTTTTTCATGTAAACAATAAGTGTCAGAAAGGGCTTTGTCTTCAAGTGGTTAGAAGAGTGGGTGATGTGTGACATAAGCTTCTAAATGTTGTGCATAAAATGCCAGGACAGTTCAAAACCCCCCCAAATGACCCCATTTTGGAAAGTAGACACCCCAAGCTATTTGCTGAGAGGCATGTCGAGTCCATGGAATATTTTATATTGCGACACAAGTTGCGGGAAAGAGACAAATTTTTTTTTTTTTTATTTTTTTTTTTTGCACAAAATTGTCACTAAATGATATATTGCTCAAACATGCCATGGGAATATGTGAAATTACACCCCAAAATAAATTCTGCTGTTTCTCCTGAGCACAGGGATACCACATGTGTGAGACTTTTTGGGAGCCTAGCCGCGTACGGGACCCCGAAAACCAAGCACCGCCTTCAGGCTTTCTAAGGGCGTAAATTTTTGATTTCACTCTTCACTGCCTATCACAGTTTCGGAGGCCATGGAATGCCCAGGTGGCACAAAACCCCCCCAAATGACCCCATTTTGGAAAGTAGACACCCCAAGCTATTTGATGAGAGGTATAGTGAGTATTTTGCAGACCTCACTTTTTGTCACAAAGTTTTGAAAATTGAAAAAAGAAAAAAAAAAATGTTTTTTCTTGTCTTTCTTCATTTTCAAAAACAAATGAGAGCTGCAAAATACTCACCATGCCTCTCAGCAAATAGCTTGGGGTGTCTACTTTCCAAAATGGGTCATTTGGGGGGGTTTTGTGCCACCTGGGCATTCCATGGCCTCCGAAACTGTGATAGGCAGTAAAGAGTGAAATCAAAAATTTTCACCCTTAGAAATCCTGAAGGCAGTGATTGGTTTTCGGGGTCCCGTACGCGGCTAGGCTCCCAAAAAGTCCCACACATGTGGTATCCCCCGTACTCAGGAGAAGCAGCTAAATGTATTTTGGGGTGCAATTCCACATATACCCATGGCCTGTGTGAGCAATATATCATTTAGTGACAACTTTTTGTAAATATTTTTTTTTTTTTTTTTTTTTTGTCATTTTTCAATCACTTGGGACAAAAAAAATAAATATTCAATGGGTTCAACATGCCTCTCAGCAATTTCCTTGGGGTGTCTACTTTCCAAAATGGGGTCATTTGGGGGGGTTTTGTACTGCCCTGCCATTTTAGCACCTCAAGAAATGACATAGGCAGTCATAAACTAAAAGCTGTGTAAATTCCAGAAAATGTACCCTAGTTTGTAGACGCTATAACTTTTGCGCAAACCAATAAATATACGCTTATTGACATTTTTTTTACCAAAGACATGTGGCCGAACACATTTTGGCCTAAATGTATGACTAAAATTTAGTTTATTGGATTTTTTTTATAACAAAAAGTAGAAAATATCATTTTTTTTCAAAATTTTCGGTCTTTTTCCGTTTATAGCGCAAAAAATAAAAACCGCAGAGGTGATCAAATACCATCAAAAGAAAGCTCTATTTGTGGGAAGAAAAGGACGCAAATTTCGTTTGGGTACAGCATTGCATGACCGCGCAATTAGCAGTTAAAGCGACGCAGTGCCAAATTGGAAAAAGACCTCTGGTCCTTAGGCAGCATAATGGTCCGGGGCTCAAGTGGTTAAGAGAAGCCGGCGCCGCCAAGCCAGCCGCCGGACCCACGAGTTGAGGAGCGGGGTGATGACGTCAGCACGCAGCTGAGCGCCGCCGGGTGTACCAAGATGGCCGCGGCTCCGGAGCTAGGCCGAAGCCGCGGCCTTTCCTAAAACTCGAGGCCGCGGAGCGCTCCGCGGATCACGGGTGTGCCGATCCGAACAGCCTGGCCCGTTCGGATCACGGATCGGTGACGATCCGTTGCACCCCTAATACAGTTGTGCTCATAAGTTTACATACCCCAGTCAATGACAGCTTGAAGTCTTTTGTGGTATTTGTGGATGAGGCTCTTTATCTTCTCAGATGGTTCCTCTTGGTAAAAAGTCCTCCAGTTCCTGTAAATTCTTGGGTTGTCTTCCATGAACGGCACGTTTGAGATCTCCCCAGAGGGGCTCCATGATATTGAGGTCAGGAGACTGTGATGACCCCTCCAGAACCTTCACTTTATTCTGCTGTAGCCAATGACAGGTGGACTTGGCCTTATGTTTTGGATCATTGTTATATTGGAATGTCCAAGTCCGTCCCATGCGCAGCTTCCTGGCTGATGAATGAAATGTTCCTCCAGTATTATTTGATAACATACTGCATTCATCTTGCCATCAGTTCTGACCAAATTTCCTGTGACTTTGTAGCTCACACATCCCCAAAACATCAACGATCCACCGCCGTGTTTCACAGTAGGGATGGTGGACCTTTCATCATGGGCCTTGTTGTCTCCTCTCCAAATGTAGTGTTTATGGTTGTGGCCAAAAAGATCTATTTTGGTCTCATCACTTCAAATGACTTTGTGGCAGAAGGTTTGAGGCTTGTCTCTGTGCTGTTTGGCATATTGTAAGTGAGATACTTTGTGACATTTGTGTAGTAATGACTTTCTTCTGGAGACTCGACCATGCAGCCCATCTTTCTTCTGGAGACTCGACCATGCAGCCCATCTTTCTTCTGGAGACTCGACCATGCAGCCCATCTTTCTTCTGGAGACTCGACCATGCAGCCCATCTTTCTTCTGGAGACTCGACCATGCAGCCCATCTTTCTTCTGGAGACTCGACCATGCAGCCCATCTTTCTTCTGGAGACTCGACCATGCAGCCCATCTTTCTTCTGGAGACTCGACCATGCAGCCCATCTTTCTTCTGGAGACTCGACCATGCAGCCCATCTTTCTTCTGGTGACTCGACCATGCAGCCCATCTTTCTTCTGGAGACTCGACCATGCAGCCCCTCTTTCTTCTGGAGACTCGACCATGCAGCCCATCTTTCTTCTGGAGACTCGACCATGCAGCCCATCTTTCTTCTGGAGACTCTACCATGCAGCCCATCTTTCTTCTGGAGACTCGACCATGCAGCCCATCTTTCTTCTTGAGACTCGACCATGCAGCCCATCTTTCTTCTGGAGACTCGACCATGCAGCCCATCTTTCTTCTGGAGACTCGACCATACAGCCCATCTTTCTTCTGGAGACTCTACCATGCAGCCCATCTTTCTTCTGGAGACTCGACCATGCAGCCCATCTTTCTTCTGGAGACTCGATCATGCAGCCCATCTTTCTTCTGGAGACTCGACCATGCAGCCCATCTTTCTTCTGGTGACTCGACCATGCAGCCCATCTTTCTTCTGGAGACTCGACCATGCAGCCCATCTTTCTTCTGGAGACTCGACCATGCAGCCCCTCTTTCTTCTGGAGACTTGACCATACAGTCCATCTTTCTTCAAGTGCCTCCTTATTGTGCATCTTAAAACAGCCACACCACATGTCTTCAGAGAGTCCTGTATTTCACCTGAAGTTATTTGTGGGGTTTTCTTTGCATCCCGAACAATTTTCCTGGCAGTTGTGGCTGAAATTTTAGTTAGTCTACCTGACCGTGGTTTGGTTTTACCAGAACCCCTCATTTTCCACTTCTTGATTGGAGTTTGAACACTGCTTATTGGCATTCTCAATTCCTTGGATATCTTTTTATATCCCTTTCCTATTTTATACAGTTCAACTACCTTTTCCCGCAGATCCTTTGGCATTTCTTTTGCTTTCCCCGTGACTCAGAATCCAGAAACCTCAGTGCAGCACTGGATGAAAGATGCAAGGGTCTGTCAGGAGTCCAGAAACTCATTGACCTTTTATACACACACACTAATTACAAACAGATCACAGGTGAGGATGGTTACCTTTAGTAGCCATTCAAACCCCTTTGTGTCAACTTGTGTGCATGTTATCAGGCCAAAATCACCGGGGTATGTAAACTTTTGATCAGGGTCACTTGGGTAGTTTCTGTTGTGATTATGATATAAAAAGAGTAAACACAGATGATTGATAATAAATGGCTTCAGCCAAACACTGACCATGAGTGAAAGAAAAGTATTTGTGTTATCATTTATATTCTCTGAAAAATGGCCAAGAAATCAGAAATTCTGCCAGGGTATGTAAACTTATGAGCACAGCTGTATATATTAAGTTTGGGGGTTCTAAATAATCTTCTAGCAGAAAATACTGATTTAAACTTGTAAACAGAAAGTGCCAGAAAAGGCCAGGGTCATGAAGGGGGGTAAATCTTCGGGAGGTAATAAAGGAGTTCACCTTTCAAAAACAAATAATAAATTCAGATATTGTTGCAGGTAAATAAATGTAGATTTATTATCTTTTTTACTGCAGAACATCAATCTGCTGATCCCCGATGTCCCCAGACTGACTTTCAGTTCTAGAGGAAGGAACTCCGAGTGGCTGAGCCATCCATTCAGGACCTCAGTCAGGGGCGGCGGGGACACACAGTACTTGTAGTCTTTTCATTCACAGAACTCTGAATGAATGACACAGCTGTGTGGGCGGAGTCCTGTTTCAGAAGGTGACAGCAGGTGCAGGGAGAGAATCCCCGCCCACTGTCACAGAACAGGAAATGCCAGTGGTAGGAGACATAGGAGCGGGTTACACCCTAGGTATGGATGCAGCATAAAGGTGAACTTCTTCTGGGGCTCTGATTGGTCGCTGACCATCCGGCTCAGGTTGGATGATCTGTGTGGTCTCCTCCCATTTAATAGTTGTCTTTGTCTTCACAGGACAATTCCAGGAGGCCATCGAGGAGCACCGTCAGGAGCTGGGGATCTGCCAGGGATTGGGCGATGTCATTGGCTGTGCTGTAGCCAATCGGAAAATTGGGGAATGCTTCGCAGAGCTGGGGAATTATGAGGCCGCCCTCAAGGTAAGTACCCCAGAAACAGAGGAGATTGTATGTGATTGGATTGTGTGTGGTCCATGTGATGGGGGGTGAGGAGTGTTGGAGGTACCTGAGATGAAATGTTTATCATGAGATGGATTGCTGAACATTTCTGGGCTCTCTTTCTGCAATCAGCACCTGGCTGGACATGAGGACAGTCCATTGTTGGTTTTTGTGGATCGGAGTCCCAACATTTCACATCCACTAAGCAGCACAAGGTGGGCTATTTCTTCAATAAAATATCCACAGAGAACAGTGTGGAAGAGGAAAACATTTCTGATGGATGATGTGATGTGCCCCATACACTGTGAGAAGGTTGGATGATCGTAGTCTGAACCCTCTCTTGTGTGTGTGCCCCCCTTCAGTCTGTAGCTGATATTGGAGGGTTTAGGATGGAGGTGGAAAGGTAGCAGGTTAATATCCTGTGCCAACCCCCCCAGGCAGCTGATCATGACTGATAGACTTTCCTTTCTTCTTCCCCACAGCATCAGCACCTTCACATGGACCTGGCCAAGTCAGTCTCCTCAGACATTGAGGAGCAGAGAGCGTTGGCCACCATAGGCCGCACCTACCTATATATGTGTGAGGTGGGGAAGGAGGAGGCTCAACGCCCAGCAGAAGATGCCTTCCTCAAGAGCTTGGCCATTGTGGATGAGCGTCTAGAAGGTAAACGTTAGTGGAAAAGAGTTGGTAGTGTTAGAAGATGGAGGAGGTTAGAGAAGGGTTGGTAGTGGTAGAAGATGGAGGAGGAGCATTGGTAGTGGTAGAAGATGGAGGAGGTGAAGGAGTGTTGGTAGTGGTAGAAGGTGGAGGAGCTTGGTAGTGGTAGAAGATGGAGGAGGTGGAGGAGCATTGGTGGTGGTAGAAGATGGAGGAGGTGGGGGGCGTTGGTGGTTGTAGAAGATGGAGGAGGTGGGGAAGTGTTGGTAGTGGTAGAAGATGGAGGAGGTGGAGGAGCATTGGTGGTGGTAGAAGATGGAGGAGGTGGGGGGGCGTTGGTGGTTGTAGAAGATGGAGGAGGTGGGGGAGCGTTGGTGGTGGTAGAAGATGGAGGAGCGTTGGTAGTGTTAGAAGATGGAGGAGCATTGGTAGTGGTAGAAGATGGAGGAGCGTTGGTAGTGGTAGAAGATGGAGGAGGTGGGGAAGCGTTGGTGGTGGTAGAAGATGAAGGAGGTGGGGAAGTGTTGGTGGTGGTAGAAGATGGAGGAGGTGGGGGAGCGTTGGTGGTGGTAGAAGATGAAGGAGGTGGGGAAGCGTTGGTGGTGGTAGAAGATGGAGGAGGTGGGGAAGCGTTGGTAGTGGTAGAAGATGGAGGAGGTGGGGGAGCGTTGGTGGTGGTAGAAGATGAAGGAGGTGGGGAAGTGTTGGTGGTGGTAGAAGATGGAGGAGGTGGGGGAGCGTTGGTGGTGGTAGAAGATGAAGGAGGTGGGGAAGCGTTGGTGGTGGTAGAAGATGGAGGAGGTTGGGAAGCGTTGGTGGTGGTAGAAGATGAAGGAGGTGGGGGAGCGTTGGTGGTGGTAGAAGATGAAGGAGGTGGGGAAGCGTTGGTGGTGGTAGAAGATGGAGGAGGTGGGGAAGCATTGGTGGTGGTAGAAGATGGAGGAGGTGGGGAAGCGTTGGTGGTGGTAGAAGATGAAGGAGGTGGGGAAGTGTTGGTGGTAGTAGAAGATGGAGGAGGTGGGGGAGCGTTGGTGGTGGTAGAAGATGAAGGAGGTTGGGAAGCGTTGGTGGTGGTAGAAGATGAAGGAGGTGGGGGAGCGTTGGTGGTGGTAGAAGATGAAGGAGGTGGGGAAGCGTTGGTGGTGGTAGAAGATGGAGGAGGTGGGGGAGCGTTGGTGGTGGTAGAAGATGAAGGAGGTGGGGAAGCGTTGGTGGTGGTAGGAGATGAAGGAGGTGGGGAAGTGTTGGTGGTGGTAGAAGATGGAGGAGGTGGGGGAGCGTTGGTGGTGGTAGAAGATGAAGGAGGTGGGGAAGCGTTGGTGGTGGTAGAAGATGAAGGAGGTGGGGGAGCATTGGTGGTGGTAGAAGATGAAGGAGGTGGGGAAGCGTTGGTGGTGGTAGAAGATGGAGGAGTTGGGGGAGCGTTGGTGGTGGTGGTAGAAGATGGAGGTAAATGAGGGTTGGTGGTGGTAGTAGATGGGAGGTGGGGGATGTAGAGGATTGTTGGCTGTGGTGGGTGATGGAATGGAGGGGGTACCTTAATCCTAGATGGGAGATATTCTGGGGTGTCTCTGGTATGAGCAGGGCTCTGATTGGTTAATGATTCTTTTTCAGGCAAAGTGTCCCAGCGAGATCTGAGTGAGATGAGGGCGCGCCTCTTCCTGAATCTGGGCTTCCTTTATGATATCATGGGGAAACCGGACAAGTGCAGCTATTACATCCGGAAGAGTATCTTCATCTCTGAGTAATCCTGATCTTCTCCTCTCCGTACTCGCCCCTCCTCTTCCTCTTCGTACTTCCCTCGAACTCTTCCCTGTACTCCCCTCCTCTTCCTCCTCCTCCCCCCTCCTCTTCCTCTTTTCACTCTCTGCATTCTCTTTCACAGACAGACTCAGCTCCATGAAGATCTGTACCGAGCGAACGTTAACCTGGCGGGGATCCACCTACGGAACGGCGAACATTCTAAGGCCATCCGCTGCTGGGAAGCGGCCCGGGAGTGCGCCCGGCGAATGCGGGACAAGCAGATGGAGAGCGAATGTTATGGCAGCATTGGCCAGGTAAGTGGGAGGAACTATTCTACCCCCAGTAGAGTGCAGTCTGTAATGTATATC
Source organism: Lithobates clamitans (assembly GCA_037952925.1). Taxonomy (NCBI): domain Eukaryota; kingdom Metazoa; phylum Chordata; class Amphibia; order Anura; family Ranidae; genus Lithobates; species Lithobates clamitans. The sequence continues at coordinate 71,545 of JBBGZY010003503.1, read as the reverse complement.
ATATATGGGGCCCCCATTGGCCCCTCACCCCCTTATACTGACTGGAGGGTGGGGGAGATGGTGGAGGCGGGTTCTCTTCATATCTTCTCTTCTCTCTCAGGCTCTGCTCTCTCTGGGGGATCTGTCAGCGGGGAAGCGCTCACTGAAGAAGGCTTTTCGTCTGGGAAGTCTACAGCAGTCGGATCGAGACATCGTACGCCGCAACCTGAAATACGGTGAGACCGGTGGACAATACGCTCCCATCATCGGGGGTCTGAATGGTGACCGTAGTATTACCGTCATCTGACTGCGACCTCCCCCATCATACTGACCCAACATGGCCGCCTGTCGGGGTGATGTCACCTTCTCACCTCTCTATATTCTGATTGGTGACTGTAGAATGACCGTCCTCTGACTACGACCTTCCCCTATCATACTGACCCAACATGGCCGACGATCTGGGTGATGTCACCTACTAACCTCTCTATGTTCTGATTGGTGGAGATGGACACTGGCCATCCTCTAAGACTCTCACACCAACCCCCCTTCCCCCACAGTCACACTGACCCATCATGCTGCCCATGGGCCTCTCTTCCCTTGTCAGGACATTGTCCCTCAGACCACTGATGTCCTTCTCCCGCCTCACAAACACAATATCTGTATCTGAACCTTCTGCTTCCTTCCAGCTATAAAGGGCTGCCATTTAGAAGAGGCATTATCGGAGCTTGTGGAGGGAGACCAGCGGGGGGCGCTACCGCTGTATGAGCAGCTTGGAGATCTGTACTGTAAAGTGTCCTGTTACAGCAAAGCCGTGGAGTATTACAAGCTGCAGGTGAGGACTGGTGGGGGGGGTGGGTTGATTGAGATAGGAGGGGTGACTTCTAATAGGGTCAGGTGAGAGTAGGGTGACCTCCTAGAAGGCAGAATTTCCAGCCTATCCCTGGCTTGGGGTGGGTAGGGAGTGCCTCATACACGTTTTACTCTGTGTTCTTCCTTACAGCTTAGATGTGCTCAGTCCCTGGAGCGCCCAGACAGGGAACTGGCGGTCATTCACGTGTCCCTGGCTGCCACCTACACTGACCTGAGAGACCACAAGCGTGCTTTGCTGCACTATCAGGAGGAGCTGGAGTTGCGGAAGGGCAATCCTGTGGAGGTAAGGGGGAGGATCTGAGAGGATGGTTGTTGGGGGGGGGGGGTTCTGAAGGCTAAACACTACTTGCAGCAGGGATCTGTAAGTGGGATCTGTACATGGAAAACTGCAGTAAAGTAGAAGGAATGAGAGAGGAAGGAGGAATGAAGATAGGTGACTTCCTCAGGGGAGGAATGAGAGGATAGGGAGGGAGAATGGAGATGGGTGACTTCCTCAGGGGAGGGATGAGAGGTAGGAGGAATGGATAGGTGACTTCTCAGGGTAGGGGATGAAAGGAGAGGGAGGAAGAATGGAGATGGGTGACTTCCTCAGGGGAGGAATGAGAGGATAGGGAGGGAGAATGGAGGTGGGTGACTTCCTCAGGGGTGGGATGAGAGGGAGGAGGAATGGATAGGTGACTTCTCAGGGTAGGGGATGAAAGGAGAGGGAGGAGGAATGGAGATGGGTGACTTCCTCAGGGGAGGGATGAAAGGAGAGTGATGAGGAATGGAGATGGGTGACTTCCTAAGGGGGAGGGATGAGGGGGAGGAGAAATGGATAGGTGACTCCTCAGGGCAGGAATGAAAGAAGAGGGAGGAGGAATGGATAGGTGACTCCTTAGAGGAGGGATGAGAGGAGTGGATAGGTGACTCTGAAAGAGTCAGAGGAGGAGGGGTGGATTTTTCACAGACTGGAAGGTGGTAGTGCTGAGAACAATGGTGGGCAGATTGGATGGAGAATAATGGTAATGGCCAGATGGTGAAGGTTGGGGGATAATGACCTTTTGGAGGGGGACCCAGACAGATTGGGAGACCAACTTTGGAAGAAGCTGTTGAAGGTTGGGAGATGGATTGGGATAATTATTTCTTGGAGAAAATGCCTTTTGTTCTTACAGTCTCCTTTCTTCTGCTGCAGGAATGTAAAACATGGCTGAATATGGCGATGTCAATGGAGGAGGATGGCCAGGGCTCGGAGGAAGTGCAGAGGTGTCTGTCCAGTGCCCTGAAATGTTCCAGAGAAGCGAAGGACTCGCAGCTCCAGGTGAGAATAGGATTCACGTCTGATGCTTCCTTCCATGTCAGTCCAGTCCTTTATCCTTGGTTCCTCTTGTCCTTCTGCAGAGGAAAGTCCTCCGCCAGCTCCTTGTGATGCAGAAGAAGTGGGCGTCCCTGGAGGCGGCAGATACGGAGGCCCAGCTGGCAGAGTTGTGTGGCGGGTCAGACAGTGAGAGCGAGGAGGAGGAGGTGGAGAGCAGTGAGCCCCTGCAGGAGAGCGACATTGAACTGTCCCAGAGTGGTGAGTCCCAACATGGCCGCCAAGTCTACCTGCCGCCATGTTTGTCACTTCTGTAGATCTTGCTGACTGAAGAGTGGAGACATTTCTATGTGATGTTTGGAGGTGTTCTTCCTCAAGGAGGTCTCCAGCCAGTTCTATATAATGCAGAGGGGAAATTTTTGGGTGTAGTCAGGACTTTGGATGAGATATGATCCGCCATAATGGGGGTGTTTTCAAGGTATTTAGTCCACATTTTGGGGTGTAGTCAGGACTTTGGATGAGCTATGTTCCTCCATATTGGGGGGCATTCACAAGGTATTTAGTCCACATTTTGGGGTTGTAGTCAGGACTTTGGATGAGCTATGATCCGCCATATTGGGGGGCATTCACAAGGTATTTAGTCCACATTTTGGGGGTGTAGTCAGGACTTTGGATGAGATATGATCTGCCATATTGGGGGTGTTCACAAGGTTTTGGGGGTGTAGTCAGGACTTTGGATGAGATATCCACCATATTGGGGGTGTTCACAAGGTATTTAGTCCACATTTTGGGGTTGTAGTCAGGACTTTGGATGAGATATGATCTGCCATATTGGGGGTGTTCACAAGGTATTTAGTCCACATTTTGGGGTTGTAGTCAGGACTTTGGATGAGATATGATCTGCCATATTGGAGGTGTTCACAAGGTATTTAGTCCACATTTTGGGGTTGTAGTCAGGACTTTGGATGAGCTATGTTCCTCCATATTGGGGGGCATTCACAAGGTATTTAGTCCACATTTTGGGGGTGTAGTCAGGACTTTGGATGAGATATGATCCACCATATTGGGGGTGTTCACAAGGTATTTAGTCCACATTTTGGGGTTGTAGTCAGGACTTTGGATGAGCTATGATCCGCCATATTGGGGGGCATTCACAAGGTATTTAGTCCACATTTTGGGGGTGTAGTCAGGACTTTGGATGAGATATGATCTGCCATATTGGGGGTGTTCACAAGGTTTTGGGGGTGTAGTCAGGACTTTGGATGAGATATCCACCATATTGGGGGTGTTCACAAGGTGTTTAGTTCACATTTTGGGGGTGTAGTCAGGACTTTGGATGAGATATGATCCGCCATATTGGGGGGGGGGCGTTCACAACAAATATTTCCTCATCATAATAATAGACACATTTGTCACCCATTGAGGGACATAGGAAGCCATTCTTCTTCAGGTTATACTGCCGCCTACAGGAGGATTGGACACTATAAAACAAAATGTAAGCCAGCCCAGGTAACCCCTCCCACCCCCAGCACATCCTAGAAGGATGGAGGTCTTCAGCTCTGGTACGACTTGTTGTTTTCTTCGATCATTTTCTGGAGTCTTGCCCCCGGAATTGCAGAGATCTGGTATGGTCATCCTTAGCCTGGCATGCAGGTGTCTGAACCCCCCTGGGCAGGGGGGGGTGGGATAGTCCCCTTTAAGGTTCTGTGTTGGGTGCTTTGCAGACTCCATTCCGGTAAAAGTATGCCAAGGTCCTGCCTTGTACCCTGCTCCTTATGCTGCCATGTGTTTTCAATTTGATTCTAGACCCAGAAGGGGGTTGGGGGGATGGGGGTCCCTCTGTACCAAGTCCCCCCCGCACACACACACACACACACACACACACACACACACACACACTCTGCTAAGGTATCTTGGGCTTCTTGCAGCTCACCTTCCCATGCAGCCTGGAATTATCTTCTCATCTGATCAAAGAGTCCTACTTCGGGTCCTCCTCGGTGTGCTGCGCACCCTCCTCTTTTGGCGGAGGTTTTAACCACATTCAGGTTAGAAGTAATGACCCTGAACCCCCTCCCCATCTATTTACCCACTCTGATCCCCCTCCTGCAGATTCTGATTGGTCTTCAGTCTAATGCTCCGTACACACGGTCGGATTTCCCGATGGAAAATGTCCGATCGGGGCGTGTTGTCGGAAATTCCGACCGTGTGTGGGCTCCATCGGACATTTTCCATCGGATTTTCTGACACACAAAGTTGGAGAGCAGGAGATAACATTTTCCGACAACAAAATCCGTTGTCGGAAATTCCGATCGTGTGTACACAAATCCAACGCACAAAGTGCCACGCATGCTCAGAATAAATAAAGAGATGAAAGCTATTGGCCACTGCCCCGTTTATAGTCCAGACGTACGTGTTTTACGTCACCGCGTTTAAAACGATCAGACTTTCCGACAACTTTGTACGACCGTGTGTAGACAAAACAAGTTTGAGCCAACATCCGTCGGAAAAAATCCTTGGATTTTGTTGTCGGAATGTCCGAACAAACTTCCGACCGTGTGTACGCCCTATTAGCGGGTTCTGAGCCATCGACCATAGAGACTCTGATTCTGAGTGGCTCCTGTCCTTGACTTACCCCTGAGGAGTCCCAGATTGCTATTGCTGCTAAATTAAAGGAGACCTCTAACTCTCATTGATGTGGTTTGTACCTCTCTAAAGCTAGAGGCTCAGCCTGCTGCTACTACTGGTGCTACTTCCAGACTTGGCTCCTCTGAAGCTCCTCCTGTAAAGACTTTCTCATTGTATCCGCCTCTCCAACTATTTCTATACAGGGACTGGAAACACCCAGACAGGTATTGGCCTGGTACCCCCCATGTGAGGAGGACATTGTACAGAAGTGTTCTGTCTCCTCCATGGATCCAGCAGTGTCTCGCCTGAACGAGGTCCTTACTATTCCATTGCAGGATGCTCCGTCTTTTAAGAACTCAAGTCAAGGATGGACTTTACTTTTTGAGGATCCATAGCAATTCCACCTGTGGTGATGATAAGTCCCAAGAACTGAATTGAAGTTTTTTCGAAATCGCATTTTTCAGATTTGACGAATAACCCATGGGTTCTGAGGATGCACAGTACCTTCTTAACGTGTATATGGAGTTCCAGAGTGGCTGAAAAAATAAGAATGTCGTCAAGGTAGACAACAACAAAATGATCTAAATGCTCCCGGAAATTATCTTTTTTGAAATGCTGAAAAGTTGCCGGGGCATTGCACAACCCAAACGGCATGACTAGGTACTCAAAATGTCCAAATCTTGTTCTGAAAGGCGTTTTCCACTCGTCCCCCTCTCGGATCCGGACGAGATTATAGGCCCCACGGAGGTCGAGTTTGGTGAAGATGTGTGCTGTGCGGAAAGTTTGAAAAAGCTCAGGGATGAGCGGGAGTGGGTAGCGATTCTTAAGGGTAATCTTGTTTAATTCCCAGTAGTCCACACATGGTCTCAGTGTCTTATCCTTCTTCTCAACAAAGAAAATTCCGGCACTGGCAGGGGAAGAGGAAGGACGGATAAATCCTTTTTCAAGGTTCTCGTCAATGTATTGTCTCAAGCTCAGTCTCGGAAAGGGGGAATATACGACCAAAGGGAATAGTAGCTCCTGGCAGTAACTCGATGGGGCAGTCGTAAGGACGGTGTGGCGGTAAGGTGTCTGCTTTCTTTTTATCGAAGACGTCAAGAAATTCCAGGTAAGCTGCTGGTACGTTAGGATCCGGACTTGGTGTGGATTGTACAGTCAGGCAACTGGAAAAGTCCTTGGATTCGGGGGCCAAACAATGTTGTTGGCAATAGGGAGATGTAAGGCGTACCTCCTTCCTGGACCAATCAATCTGAGGATTGTGTGCTTGTAGCCATGGGATTCCCAGGATGATCAGGAACATAGGGGAACTTAAGACATCGAATCTGAGAAATTCCTGATGACCAGAATTGGTAGTGGTAAGGATAGGTACGGTTTCCTGGGTGACATAACCCGAGCTTGGCAAGGAGCCGTCAGCCAGATGGACTGTTAGTCTCTGTTCCTTATGGTTCAGCGGAATAGCAAGACTTTAGCCAAGGCTAAGTCCAAGAAACAACTACACGCCCCGGAATCCAGTATTGCTTGGAGGTGAATCTCCTTGCCTGCCACTAGCAATGTAACAGGAAGTGAGATATGGGCAGAGGAAGACCTGGATACTTGAAGGTGAGTACGGAGGGTTGGTTTTCTTGGTCTTATGGGACAGTAATCTATGAAATGTCCTGATTCCCCGCAGTAGAAACAAAGTCTCGCCTGCCGGAGATAAATTCTCACCCCAGGAGTTAATGCTGGACGGAACATGCCGACTTGTATGGGGGCTGATGCAGACTGAACTCGGGGCAGGGTCCGAGTAGAGCAAGAGGCCTGATCACGTTCACCCTGACGTTCCCGTAAACATCTGTCAAGCTGAACAGTTAATTGGATGAGATCTTCTAGTGTGGCCGGAACCTGTAACCTGGCTAACTCATCCTTGAGGGCCTCTGATAACCCCATTCGATATTGGTATTTCAATGCTGCCTCATTCCAACCAGAGTCTATGGACCATGTGCGGAACTCTACTGTATAGTCCTCCGCAGGGCGCTGACCCTGACAGAGGGAATGTAGAGTTGCTTCGGCAGTGGCTACCCATAGGGGATCATCATATAACCGGGCCATGACTTCAAAGAACTGGTCCACAGTGTTGATGAAGGGGCTGCTTTGTTCCAACAGGCCATGGGCCCAGGTCTGCGGTTCACCACGTAGCAAGGAGATGGTGAACCCCACCTTGACTGTTTCATTAAAGAAAGTCTGTGGTTGCAAGTCAAAGTATAAATAGCAGGAGTTCTTAAAGGACCTAAATTTCCTTCGATCGCCACGGAAACATTCTGGCGCTGGGATACGTGGTTCTGGAGGGACCATGAATCCAGCAGTTGCCGCTGGAGGCGGACTTTGAACAGAGGAAGAGGATGACTCGGGTAGGTGCTGCAGACGTTCCTCCAACCAGAAGTATTCCTCCTGAAGCTGCTGGATGACTGGGGTAAGGGCCGTGATTTGCTGGAGAATGGCCTTCATCGGGGAGTCACCTCCGTCGGCCTCTGACATGGCTGGATTATACTGTCAGGATCTTGGTAGGAGGCCGAGTTGCTGAGAGGGCTCCCCTTGCGGCCGAGTGCAGCACAACCCTGAAGGTGACACAGGGATGTGGTGCTCACAGAAGCACGGGTTGCCTGGAAGTAGGAGCCGGTGTTGGAGGCTTGATAGAGCAAAGTCACTGGAGGCAACGTGCTTAAGGTCCAAGGAAGTGGACCAATAGGAAGTCAGAAGCCAGGCCAGGGGATCAAACACAGTAAGCAGTCCGAGAGTATAAACAACAAGTCCAGGTACAGGAGATAGAGGAATGCGGAGTCTGTTAGCCAAGCCGGGGTCAGATGCAGGAAGCAGGCAGGAATAGTCAAAAGTAAGCCAGGAGGTCCAGAGGAGTAGATAACAAGCCGGGTCGGTACACAGGAGGTCAGGAAAACAGGAATCACAATCACAGGACGAGCTGTAGATAATCCAGTGATGTGGCACTGTCAGTGGAACGTTTAAATAAACAAGGCGACGTATTACGTCGTGTGCGCACCGTTCCGTTCTTGCGTTTGTACCATTGCAAAGTTGTTACGCGCGCGTATTTGTCCGAACGTGGCGCCAGGCGTCCGCCTAGTAGAAACATTGCACATCCGTGTGCGTTGATGCGCCTTAGCGTGACCTTGCCTGTGCTGGTTTGCTAATCTAGCGGGACTATGCATAGGGATGCGCCTATTTCCCTGACACTTATATTGGGTCTTCTGGAGTTCCCGCCTCCTGTCTCCGTGGATTGCTGGGATTGGAGGACATATGGCGGTTAGGATGAAGAAGGGGAGATTAGGTTAGTGATTTGTTTGTATTCCTGTGTATAGTTGTGCAATGGGAATGTGCGGGGGAAAAAGTAACTCTGTGTGTATTGCAGATGATGACGAGGATCTGGAGGGATATGAGAAGTCCGTTCCCGGGAAGAGGAGAGCCGCTCAGGTGAGCTCCAAGCTTATCCCATTCCAGCCCTGCATCAGGGAAATAGTATAGAGAGACTTCGTAACAATGGAATGCTGACCCAGCTGTCCACTGCCTGTAAGACCGGCTACATCACTGGGGGCCCTGGAAGTGGGATCTGATAGCTCTCTGGGTACCCCATTGGCTCTCTTATGTTGTGTGGAAGTGACCTCCATAGAGAAGAGCTTTGCCCTAGTCATCGGGTCAGCTTTTCTTTTCCCAGATAGACTGTATAGAAGGAACCAGGACAAGGTAGGTGGTCATGACCAGGAGGACAGGAGATGAGGAGGGGTCTCTGTTCTTATATACCGCAACAGCAAGGGCAAGAAGAGGGTTGTACAGTTCTCATAAGGTGTCACCTCTGGCAGAATTCATAGAGGCCACAAAAATACTTCCGCTAAAACACCCAGAGGAGCCTCAGAATTCTGGAACAGAATCATCTGGGGTGACCCAAAGTGAACCTTCAACCTACATCAGAGGACACAGAGCACCTTCTTATCTCTTACTAGAGGGTTATCCTGCCACCTTCAGATGATAGGACACTGGCAAAACAAGACAAAGGCCCCTCCCAGATATAACCCCTCACCTGTAGAAAAGGCTTTAGCTTTCTGCTATTGTTTGAAGATAAACGCCATGTCTTCAGCTTCCCAACTTTATCCAAATCCATATCCCAAATTATTCCGTGCTGGATCGGGAGACTGGCTTTATCCAGAGCCGTATTCTAAATGAAAAATGTAAAATAATGTATTTGGGTGGTAAAAATCTGAAGTCAATCTATAGACTGGGGGGAGAACCTCTGGGGGATCTAGGATGGAGAAGGACCTGGGGGTCCTAGTAGATGATAGGCTCAGCAATGACATGCAATGCCAAGCTGCTGATAACAAAGCAAACAGAATATTGGCATTAAAAGGGATCAACTCCAGAGATAAAACGATAATTCTCCCGCTCTACAAGACTCTGGTCCGGCCGCACCTGGAGTATGCTGTCCAGTTCTGGGCACCAGTCCTCAGGAAGGATGTACTGGAAATGGAGCGACTACAAAGAAGGGCAACAAAGCTAATAAAGGGTCTGGAGGATCTTAGTTATGAGGAAAGGTTGTGAGCTCTGAACTTATTCTCTCTGGAGAAGAGACGCTTGAGAGGGGATATGATTTCATTATATAAATACCGGACTGGTGACCCCACAATATATAAATACCAGACTGGTGACCCCACAATATACAAATACCGGACTGGTGACCCCACAATATACAAATACCGGACTGGTGACCCCACAATATATAAATACCGGACTGGTGACCCCACAATATACAAATACCGGACTGGTGACCCCACAATATATAAATACCGGACTGGTGACCCCACAATATACAAATACCGGACTGGTGACCCCACAATATATAAATACCGGACTGGTGACCCCACAATATATAAATACCGGACTGGTGACCCCACAATATACAAATACTGGACTGGTGACCCCACAATATATAAATACCGGACTGGTGACCCCACAATATACAAATACCGGACTGGTGACCCCACAATATATAAATACCGGACTGGTGACCCCACAATATACAAATACCGGACTGGTGACCCCACAATATATAAATACCAGACTGGTGACCCCACAATATACAAATACCGGACTGTGACCCCACAATATATAAAAACCAGACTGGTGACCCCACAATATACAAATACCGGACTGGTGACCCCACAATATATAAATACCTGACTGGTGACCCCACAATATATAAATACCGGACTGGTGACCCCACAATATACAAATACCGGACTGGTGACCCCACAATATACAAATACCGGACTGGTGACCCCACAATATATAAATACCGGACTGGTGACCCCACATAATATAAATACCGGACTGGTGACCCCACATAATATAAATACCAGACTGGTGACCCCACAATATAGAAATACCGGACTGGTGACCCCACAATATACAAATACCGGACTGGTGACCCCACAATATAGAAATACCGGACTGGTGACCCCACAATATAGAAATACCGGACTGGTGACCCCACATAGAAATACCGGACTGGTGACCCCACAATATACAAATACCGGACTGGTGACCCCACAATATAGAAATACCGGACTGGTGACCCCACAATATAGAAATACCGGACTGGTGACCCCACATAGAAATACCGGACTGGTGACCCCACAATATACAAATACCGGACTGGTGACCCCACAATATATAAATACCGGACTGGTGACCCCACAATATACAAATACCGGACTGGTGACCCCACAATATACAAATACCGGACTGGTGACCCCACAATATATAAATACTGTACTGGTGACCCCACAATAGGGAGAAAACATTTTCGCAGAAGAGAGTTTAATAAGACTCGTGGCCACTCATTACAATTAGAAGAAAAGAGGTTTAACCTTAAACTACGTAGAGGGTTCTTTACTGTAAGAGCGGCAAGGATGTGGAATTCCCTTCCACAGGCGGTGGTCTCAGCGGGGAGCATTGATAGCTTCAAGAAACGATTAGATAATCACCTGAATGACCACAACATACAGAGATATACAATGTAATACCGACATATAATCACACACATAGGTTGGACTTGATTAACTTGTGTCTTTTGTCAACCTCACCTACTATGTAACTATGTAAATAGTCCTTATGTATGAAGGGAAGGACAATCTACATGTGACCTGTGCTGAGGTTTGATTGAAGTTGGTGTGGCGCACCCAGAATCCACATTACAAATCAATGTCTGATCACTCCTCCCACATCGTACAGATTCTGCTGGGGGGAGGGGAGGGGGGTGTAAACTTCTACAACTGTATAGAGGAAAGCGATTAGAAAATTGGGCTATACAGAAGGATAATGGGAAGACATCTGTCAGATTCCTGAGTGACCATTCTGTTTTACCCCTCAGTGGAACCGCCGCAACGAGAAGGGGGAGACAGTCCTACACCGAGCCTGTATCGAGGGGAACGTAAAGCTGGCCAAGTGTCTGCTGGAGAAGGTGAGAGACTTCTTCATCCCAACCCCCACCCACTGGAAGATCACCCCATATGCCAAGATCTGTCTACATCACTTCCACCCAGCTCTAGAAGTGTCTCCCCAGTACCTCTATGTCTGATGACCTGTCATCCAATGTTCTAGAAATATCTCCCAGTACTTCCGTGTCCAATGACCTCTCATCCAATGTTCTAGAAGTATCTGCTTGTACCACTATGTCATATAATGACTGGTTGGTGGTTTGGGTAGACATGAGACGGGACTGATAATGATTATTGATGTGCTCATTGCAGGGTCATCCTCTAAACCCGCGGGATTACTGTGGATGGACACCTCTTCACGAAGCCTGCAACCATGGCCATCTGGGTGAGATATGTCATGTGACCTCTGTCATCTCTGTCCTCTCCCCACCCCCCCCAGTCCTCATTCACAGATCCCTTGTCCTCTATGCAGAGGTTGTGCAGATGCTGATCGATCGGGGCGCCAACATCAATGATCCGGGCGGTCCGCTGTGTGAGGGGATCACACCACTCCATGATGCCCTGGCCTGTGGCAATTTCCAGGTGGCTCAGCTGCTGATCAGAAGAGGAGCGTCCGTCACCCAGAGGAGTGCCAAGGTAACAACCGCACCCTATACAGTGTCCTTCACCAGTAATGACCAAACCCTGTACAGTGTCCTTCACCCAGAGCACTGCCAAAGTAATGACCTGTGTTGCTTGTATCTTTTTTGGCTACTTTGCGGTAAAGCAAGGATACAAAAACCCCTGTAGTATAATATTCTGCTTTTACTAAGCAAGAATGTTAAAAAAAACAAAACTAAATACAGTTATAGGAAACAATAAAATACCAATAAATAATAAAATAGCCAGTGAATAGTGCCAGTAGTATGTATGCAATAACAGCACACCTGAAACCACTCCGCTTCTGTTATAGCTGGTCCACAATTCCTGTTATAGCTGGTCTACCATTCCTGTTATAGCTGGTCCACAGTTCCTGTTATAGCTGGTCCACAGTTCCTGTTATAGCTGGTCCACAGTTCCTGTTATAGCTGGTCCACAGTTCCTGTTATAGCTGGTCCACAGTTCCTGTTATAGCTGGTCCACAGTTCCTGTTATAGCTGGTCCACAGTTCCTTTTATAGCTGGTCTACCATTCCTGTTATAGCTGGTCTACCATTCCTGTTATAGCTGGTCCACAATTTCTGTTATAGCTTGTCCACAGTTCCTGTTATAGCTGGTCTACCATTACTGTAATAGCTGGTCTACCATTCCTGTTATAGCTGGTCCACAATTTCTGTTATAGCTGGTCCACAGTTCCTGTTATAGCTGGTCTACCATTCCTGTTATAGCTGGTCCACAGTTCCTGTTATAGCTGGTCTACCATTCCTGTTATAGCTGGTCCACAGTTCCTGTTATAGCTGGTCCACAGTTCCTGTTATAGCTGGTCTACCATTCCTGTTATAGCTGGTCCACAATTCCCTCCTGGAACAGGACTTCAGGCATTAGAAGGAAAGTTTTATGTTGATCTGGTTCTCTTGTAGTGCAGATTTAGGGTCCTCTCTAGGTGAAGTCCACCTTCCAGTCTGTACTGCTGGCTTTTCATTAAAAATGTGTCGGGCACTCCCACATGTGTGGATCTCATTCCACTTCTATCAGTTTCCTTGAGGGAAAACTTTCTTAATCCCAAATCCTAGATGGCACTGTGATATCAGACATGCCATGGGTCAAATATGTCAAAAGGTCAGCCTCTTGTTTTATCCTTAGTGACATAGCTTGGGTTCAATGACTGACAGAAACTCCTCTAAATCAATGGAAATAGCTAAACATTTCTGCACTGCCCGGCCAGTCATTTACAATTGTATTGGAAGACATTGGAACCAGTCATGTGTAGACGTTGTTCCCGTGGCATTTGAGATGTTCCCCCAAGAAAACCTGAATATCATCGGATGTATTCTCTGCAAATCTGAAAAAATCCCAATCTGGCTCTATACACATCGTATATACTAATGCAACGCATGTACAGTGTACGGAACGCTCAGAAACCGGTACGATCTTCTCTGCCTTTAGAAGAGAGGAGAGGAGATCGGTGCCGGCTGATTGAGGGTTACCTGGCAGGTGTCTGGTCTCCTGTCCTCCCTGCCGGTGGGTGGTGGGATGGAGGACCTCATATAGGATTGTGAATATCAGTGGACTCTGTATGTCCATCTGTCATGTCTCCATGTTTCTTCTTTTCTCAGGGCGTGACCCCGATGGGCAGTCTGCAGGAATGGATTCAGATATACGGCAAACACTTGGACCAGGAGACCCGAGAGGACTGCAGGGAGACCGAAAAGCTTCTGCGTGCAACTCTGGCGGGAAGAGGTATTAGAGATCGGGGTTATAGATTGGGTGTCTGGAGAATGGGGGGAGGGGGTGTTTTGGGATATAGATTGGGTGGAGGGGTGGGATTATAGATTGGGTGTCTGGGGAACGGGGTGGGGGGTGTTTTTGGATATAGATTGGGTGGAGGGTTTTATTAGAGATCGGGGTTATAGATTGGGTGTCTGGAGAATGGGGGGGGGGGGTGTTTTGGGATATAGATTGGGTGGAGGGATTTATTAGAGATCGGGGTTATAGATTGGGTGTCTGGAGAATGGGGGGAGGGGGTGTTTTGGGATATAGATTGGGTGGGATTATAGATTGGGTGTCTGGGGAATGGGGGGGGGGGGGTGTTTTTGGATATAGATTGGGTGGAGGGATTTATTAGAGATCGGGGTTATAGATTGGGTGTCTGGGGAATGGGGGGGGGGGGTATTTTGGGATATAGATTGGGTGGAGGGGTTTATTAGAGATCGAGGTTATAGATTGGGTGTCTGGAGAATGGGGGGGGGGGGTGTTTTGGGATATAGATTGGGTGGAGGGGTTTATTAGAGATCGGGGTTATAGATTGGGTGTCTGGAGAATGGGGGGGGGGGTATTTTGGGATATAGATTGGGTGGAGGGTTGGGGTTATAGATTGTGTGTCTGGAGAATGGGGGGGGGGGGGAGTATTTTGGGATATAGATTGGGTGGAGGGGTTTATTAGAGATCGGAGTTATAGATTGGGTGTCTGGAGAATGGGGGGGGGGGGTATTTTGGGATATAGATTGGGTGGAGGGATTTATTAGAGATCGGGGTTATAGTTTGGGTGTCCGGAGAATGGGGGGGTATTTTGGGATATAGATTGGGTGGAGGGTTGGGGTTATTGATTGGGTGTCTGGGGAATGGGGGGGGGGGTGTTTTGGGATATAGATTGGGTGGAGGGGTTTATTAGAGATCGAGGTTATAGGTTGGGTGTCTGGGGAATGGGGGGGGAGTATTTTGGGATATAGATTGGGTGGAGGGTTGGGGTTATAGATTGGGTGGAGGGGTTTATTAGAGATCGGGGTTATAGGTTGGGTGTCTGGAGAATGGGGGGGGGGGGTATTTTGGGATATAGATTGGGTGGAGGGGTTTATTAGAGATCGGGGTTATAGATTGGGTGTCTGGGGAATGGGGGGGGGGGGGGTGTTTTGGGATATAGATTGGGTGGAGGGATTTATTAGAGATCGGGGTTATAGTTTGGGTGTCCGAAGAATGGGGGGGTATTTTGGGATATAGATTGGGTGGAGGGTTGGGGTTATTGATTGGGTGTCTGGGGAATGGGGGGGGGGTGTTTTGGGATATAGATTGGGTGGAGGGGTTTATTAGAGATCGAGGTTATAGGTTGGGTGTCTGGGGAATGGGGGGGGAGTATTTTGGGATATAGATTGGGTGGAGGGGTGGGGTTATAGATTGGGTGGAGGGGTTTATTAGAGATCGAGGTTATAGGTTGGGTGTCTGGGGAATGGGGGGGGAGTATTTTGGGATATAGATTGGGTGGAGGGGTGGGGTTATAGATTGGGTGGAGGGGTTTATTAGAGATCGGGGTTATAGATTGGGTGTCTGGAGAATGGGGAGGGTGTTTTGGGATATAGTTGGGTGGAGGGATTTATTAGAGATCGGGGTTATAGATTGGGTGTCTGGAGAATGGGGGGGGGGGTTTTGGGATATAGATTGGGTGGAGGGGTTTATTAGAGATCGGAGTTATAGATTGGGTGTCTGGGGAATGGGGGGGGTGTTTTGGGATATAGATTGGGTGGAGGGATTTATTAGAGATCGGGGTTATAGATTGGGTGTCTGGGGAATGGGGGGGGGGTATTTTGGGACATAGATTGGGTGGAGGGTTGGGGTTATAGATTGGGTGTCTGGAGAATGGGGGGGGGTATTTTGGGATATAGATTGGGTGGAGGGGTTTATTAGAGATCGGGGTTATAGATTGGGTGTCTGGGGAATGGGGGGGGGAGTATTTTGGGATATAGATTGGGTGGAGGGTTGGGGTTATAGATTGGGTGTCTGGAGAATGGGGGGGGGGAGTATTTTGGGATATAGATTGGGTGGAGGGGTTTATTAGAGATCGGGGTTATAGATTGGGTGTCTGGAGAATGGGGGGGGGGAGTATTTTGGGATATAGATTGGGTGGAGGGTTGGGGTTATAGATTGGGTGTCTGGAGAATGGGGGGGGGGAGTATTTTGGGATATAGATTGGGTGGAGGGTTGGGGTTATAGATTGGGTGTCTGGAGAATGGGGGGGGGTATTTTGGGATATAGATTGGGTGGAGGGGTTTATTAGAGATCGGGGTTATAGATTGGGTGTCTGGGGAATGGGGGGGGGGGTATTTTGGGATATAGATTGGGTGGAGGGTTGGGGTTATAGATTGGGTGTCTGGAGAATGGGGGGGGGTATTTTGGGATATAGATTGGGTGGAGGGGTTTATTAGAGATCGGGGTTATAGATTGGGTGTCTGGGGAATGGGGGGGGGAGTATTTTGGGATATAGATTGGGTGGAGGGTTGGGGTTATAGATTGGGTGTCTGGAGAATGGGGGGGGGGGAGTATTTTGGGATATAGATTGGGTGGAGGGGTTTATTAGAGATCGGGGTTATAGATTGGGTGTCTGGAGAATGGGGGGGGGAGTATTTTGGGATATAGATTGGGTGGAGGGTTGGGGTTATAGATTGGGTGTCTGGGGAATGGGGGGGGGAGTATTTTGGGATATAGATTGGGTGGAGGGTTGGGGTTATAGATTGGGTGTCTGGAGAATGGGGGGGGGGAGTATTTTGGGATATAGATTGGGTGGAGGGGTTTATTAGAGATCGGGGTTATAGATTGGGTGTCTGGGGAATGGGGGGGGGGGTATTTTGGGATATAGATTGGGTGGAGGGGTTTATTAGAGATCGGGGTTATAGATTGGGTGTCTGGGGGGGGGGGGGGTATTTTGGGATATAGATTGGGTGGAGGGTTGGGGTTATAGGTTGGGTGTCTGGAGAATGGGGGGGGGGGGGATTTTGGGATATAGATTGGGTGGAGGGGTTTATTAGAGATCGGGGTTATAGGTTGGATGTCTGGAGAATGGGGGGGGGGTGTTTTGGGATATAGATTGGGTGGAGGGGTGGGGTTATAGATTGGGTGTCTGGGGAATGGGGGGGGGGGGGGGGTGTTTTGGGATATAGATTGGGTGGAGGGGTTTATTAGAGATCGGGGTTATAGATTGGGTGTCTGGAGAATGGGGGGGGTATTTTGGGATATAGATTGGGTGGAGGGTTGGGGTTATAGATTTGGTGTCTGGGGAATGGGGGGGGTGTTTTGGGATATAGATTGGGTGGAGGGGTGGGGTTATAGATTGGGTGGAGGGGTTTATTAAAGATCGGGGATATAGATTGAGTGTTGGGAACAGGGTAGGGATATCCCCCAGATTAGGGGTTGGGGATTCGAGTGTTATAGATCGGATTGCTAGATTGGGCTAGGTATGCATATTCTGATTCTGTGTTGGGGGTGATATTTGGGATTGGGTGTTTAGGGGTGGGATATTCGGGATTGGGGGTCTTCCAGCGTTTATTGCTCAGCTGGCGGCTCGCACTATACTGAACTTTTCCATTTTCTGCCTTCCAGTGGCTCAGACCCCCCAACCTAAAGGAGACCTCCAGGACAGTGAGATCTTCGATGCCGAAGGATCCCAGCCTGTGGCGCCCTCCAGGGGCGGAACCCAAGCGGAGCGGATGGGCGCTGACAGACGGACATCCTCTTCTAGGGGCGGTACCCAAGCAGAGTGGACGGGCAATGACAGACGGACTGGCACTGACAGGCGGACATCCTCTTCCAGGGATCTGCAGGCGTCCAGTCTGGAAGGCGAGGAGGAGACATCCCCTTGCTGGACCAGTACCCAGATGAGCAGACAGGAGCCCCTAGATGAGGAGAACCTTCTCACCCCCCTGAAGCCAGTCAAGAAGAAAGCTCGGTTTGCTCTCCAGAAGTCTACATCCAACTTAGATGTGACTCCAAATGAGGCACCTGACTCCCCCATCCCCTCCCCCCATCACCAGATTTCTGAGGGCGGCAAAGCGGCATACCAGAAAGCCATGCAGAACCTGGGGAGTGCCAAATCCCGACTACTCAGCCAATCCTTGGCTCAGCCAGATCTCCTGGCTGACGAGAGTTCTACCAAAGCGGCTCTGGTGCCATCGGAGGAATACCTGGGGGATGATTGGCTGGAAGATGACCTGAGGAGTGAATGTCGCTCCAGAAAGAGGATGCGCAGGTCTCCCTCCCCCATAGAGATGGAGGAGGTGGATGAATCCAGTGATTGTGAAGAGGAGGAGGGGCCTGAGGAACGACGGAGGGACAAACCAACTCTTCGTACCGTGTCATTGTCCCGCAAACGCTCCAGGCAGACCAAACTAACCCCGATTGTAGACAGAGCCATTGTGGGGCGTACCAAGAGCTGTCCGAAGAACGACGTCTCTGTTCCTCGAGTGACCAACACTGTCCGAGCCCTCAGCACTCCGGTGAACAGCGGACAGTTCCTTCTCTCCTCTGTCCCTCAGGTGCGTTTCTATGAGGGGAGGAGCCTGCCTCATAAGGGCCCCTCCTTACATTGTTTTCCTGCAGTTAGGGGGAGGAGCCTGCCTCATACGGGCCCCTCCTTACATTGTATTCCTGCAGTTAGGGGGAGGAGCCTGCCTCATACGGGCCCCTCCTTACATTGTAATACTACAGTGAGGGGAGGAGCCTGCCTCATACAGGCCCCTCCTTACATTGTAATCCTGCAGTTAGGGGGAGGAGCCTGCCTCATACGGGCCCCTCCTTACATTGTAATCCTGCAGTTAGGGGGAGGAGCCTGCCTCATACGGGCCCCTCCTTACATTGTAATACTACAGTTAGGGGGAGGAGCCTGCCTCATACGGGCCCCTCCTTACATTGTAATCCTGCCTCATACGGGCCCCTCCTTACATTGTAATACTACAGTGAGGGGAGGAGCCTGCCTCATACAGGCCCCTCCTTACATTGTATTCCTATGGTGAGGGGAGGAGCCTGCCTCATACAGGCCCCTCCTTACATTGTATTCCTACATTGTGGGGTGGAGCCTGCCTCATACAGGCCCCTCCTTACATTGTATGCCTACAGTGAGGAGAGGAGTCTGCCTCATACAGGCCCCTCCTTACATTGTATGCCTACAGTGAGGGGAGGAGCCTTCCTTATACAGGCCCCTCCTTAAATTGTAATAATACAATGAAGGGAGGAGACTATTTTATACAGACCCCTCCTTACACTGTAGGGGGGAGCCTTCCTCATACAGGCTCCTCCTTACATTGTATTTTTACTATGGGGGAGAAGGCTTCCATACATCAGCACCTACTTGCACTACGATGGGGAGGATACCTCCTTTATCCAGGCTCCTCCTTCCATAAAGAGGCGGAGCCATGTTCTCCTTCCCATCGGGGGAACACCATGAACTCCATCTCCATTGTGACCTGAAGCTCAGTCAGAACCGTTGGGTGACCCCGATGTGATGGCGGTTTGTGGTGACCCTGATGTGATTGTGGTTTGGGGTGACCCTGATGTGATGGTGGTTTGTGGTGACCCTGATGTGATGGCGGTTTGTGGTGACCCTGATGTGATGGCGGTTTGTGGTGACCCTGATGTGATGGCGGTTTGTGGTGACCCTGATGTGATTGTGGTTTGTGGTGACCCTGATGTGATGGTGGTTTGTGGTGACCCTGATGTGATGGCGGTTTGTGGTGACCCTGATGTGATGGCGGTTTGTGGTGACCCTGATGTGATGGCGGTTTGTGGTGACCCTGATGTGATGGCGGTTTGTGGTGACCCTGATGTGATTGTGGTTTGTGGTGACCCTGATGTGATTGTGGTTTGTGGTGACCCTGATGTGATGGTGGTTTGTGGTGACCCTGATGTGATGGCGGTTTGTGGTGACCCTGATGTGATGGCGGTTTGTGGTGACCCTGATGTGATGGCGGTTTGTGGTGACCCTGATGTGATGGCGGTTTGTGGTGACCCTGATGTGATGGCGGTTTGTGGTGACCCTGATGTGATTGTGGTTTGGGGTGACCCTGATGTGATGGCGGTTTGTGGTGACCCTGATGTGATGGCGGTTTGTGGTGACCCTGATGTGATTGTGGTTTGTGGTGACCCTGATGTGATTGTGGTTTGTGGTGACCCTGATGTGATGGTGGTTTGTGGTGACCCTGATGTGATGGCGGTTTGTGGTGACCCTGATGTGATGGCGGTTTGTGGTGACCCTGATGTGATGGCGGTTTGTGGTGACCCTGATGTGATGGCGGTTTGTGGTGACCCTGATGTGATGGCGGTTTGTGGTGACCCTGATGTGATTGTGGTTTGGGGTGACCCTGATGTGATGGCGGTTTGTGGTGACCCTAATGTGATGGCGGTTTGTGGTGACCCTGATGTGATTGTGGTTTGGGGTGACCCTGATGTGATGGTGGTTTGGGGTGACCCTGATGTGATGGTGGTTTGGGGTGACCCTGATGTGATTGTGGTTTGGGGTGACCCTGATGTGATTGTGGTTTGGGGTGACCCTGATGTGATGGTGGTTTGTGGTGACCCTGATGTGATTGTGGTTTGTGGTGACCCTGATGTGATTGTGGTTTGTGGTGACCCTGATGTGATTGTGGTTTGGGGTGACCCTGATGTGATGGCGGTTTGTGGTGACCCTGATGTGATGGCGGTTTGTGGAGACCCTGATGTGATGGCGGTTTGTGGTGACCCTGATGTGATGGCGGTTTGTGGTGACCCTGATGTGATGGCGGTTTGTGGTGACCCTGATGTGATGGCGGTTTGTGGTGACCCTGATGTGATGGCGGTTTGTGGTGACCCTGATGTGATGGCGGTTTGTGGTGACCCTGATGTGATGGCGGTTTGTGGTGACCCTGATGTGATTGTGGTTTGGGGTGACCCTGATGTGATGGCGGTTTGTGGTGACCCTAATGTGATGGCGGTTTGTGGTGACCCTGATGTGATTGTGGTTTGGGGTGACCCTGATGTGATGGCGGTTTGGGGTGACCCTGATGTGATGGTGGTTTGGGGTGACCCTGATGTGATGGTGGTTTGGGGTGACCCTGATGTGATGGTGGTTTGTGGTGACCCTGATGTGATTGTGGTTTGTGGTGACCCTGATGTGATTGTGGTTTGTGGTGACCCTGATGTGATTGTGGTTTGGGGTGACCCTGATGTGATTGTGGTTTGTGGTGACCCTGATGTGATTGTGGTTTGGGGTGACCCTGATGTGATTGTGGTTTGTGGTGACCCTGATGTGATGGTGGTTTGGGGTGACCCTGATGTGATGGCGGTTTGTGGTGACCCTGATGTGATTGTGGTTTTGGGTGACCCTGATGTGATGGCGGTTTGGGGTGACCCAGATGTGATGGTGGTTTGTGGTGACCCTGATGTGATGGTGGTTTGTGGTGACCCTGATGTGATTGTGGTTTGCGGTGACCTTGATGTGATGGTGGTTTGACGTGACCCTGATGTGATGGTGGTTTGTGGTGACCCTGATGTGATTGTGGTTTGGGGTGACCCTGATGTGATGGTGGTTTGTGGTGACCCTGATGTGATTGTGGTTTGGGGTGTCCCTGATGTGATGGTGGTTTGGGGTGACCCTGATGTGTTTGGGGTGACCCTGATGTAATTATGGTTTGGGGTGACCCTGATGTGATTGTGGTTTGGGGTGACCCTGATGTGATTGTGGTTTGGGGTGACCCTGATGTGATTGTGGTTTGGGGTGACCCTGATGTGATTGTGGTTTGGGGTGACCCTGATGTGATGGCGGTTTGGGGTGACCCTGATGTGATGGCGGTTTGTGGTGACCCTGATGTGATGGTGGTTTGTGGTGACCCTGATGTGATTGTGGTTTGGGGTGACCCTGATGTGATTGTGGTTTGTGGTGACCCTGATGTGATTGTGGTTTGGGGTGACCCTGATGTGATTGTGGTTTGTGGTGACCCTGATGTGATTGTGGTTTGGGGTGACCCTGATGTGATTGTGGTTTGTGGTGACCCTGATGTGATGGCGGTTTGTGGTGACCCTGATGTGATTGTATTTTGGGGTGATCCTGATGTGATTGTGGTTTGTGGTGACCCTGATGTGATGGCGGTTTGTGGTGACCCTGATGTGATGGTGGTTTGTGGTGACCCTGATGTGATGGTGGTTTGGGTTGACCCTGATGTGATTGTGGTTTGTGGTGACCCTGATGTGATTGTGGTTTGTGGTGACCCTGATGTGATGGTGGTTTGTGGTGACCCTGATGTGATTGTGGTTTGGGTTGACCCTGATGTGATTGTGGTTTGTGGTGACCCTGATGTGATTGTGGTTTGGGGTGACAACATATTATTGGGTGTTCAGTATATCTCTTGTGAACTATTTCCCTCTTTATCTCTTACAGACGCCAACAGTGACCCCTTCTCTGCCTCCACCAATGAGAGTGCGGGTCATAGTTCAGGATAACGTCTTCCTCATCCCAATCCCTCACAGGTAAGTGTACATGAGTCACATTGTGGGGGAGGGGAGCTGCACTGTCCGCTCTTGTGTCTTCCTATGCTGAGCAGGACAATCCGTAAACCGCTAATCATCTCCCTGCGTGGAGATAGTCGGATTTCCATTGAGGGACACAGGTATTCAGGGACTGTCGGGTCATACTGCCGCCTACAGGAAGAATCAGATCAACACAAAAACAGCATCCGCCTGGTATAGCTGATCCTGGTTTTCTTTAGTTGAGGTCATGGCTGAACCTTTCTATGGAGATTATGGCTGCACCTCTACTGAGCTGGTCTCTGAATTGGCCAGACTTTGGAGGACACGTGGAGCTCTCCTGGAATGAGGTCTTCATGGCATTGGGCTCTGCATTGTAACCCTTTCCAGACCCGAGGGTACTTTGTTAGCCACTCTGATGTTGAGTCTCTCAAATTCCTGACAGATGAACTTACACCTGAGGAGTCCAAGTCTTCTGCCATTGCTTGCAGACTGCAAGAGGCAGATTCAGCTGCTAATAATGGGGAATGTACCGGATGAAACCTCCTGACCAGCTCTGTGTACCTCCATCAACCAGCCTTGTACCCGCTTCAGGAGGACTTTGATAAAAAGTGGGCTATCAGCGTTTACCATTTTACTCAGTGACTAGAGATTTCTAGAGCTCTGTGCTCCCTGGCAGGTCTTCCATTCCAACCTGTCCTGTCCATGACCTTGCTGACTGGTCAGTGTCACTAGATTGGGTTTAGATCACTATGGCAGTGGATCCTTTGGTCATAGCGCATTTGGTAGTCAAGTTTGTAGCCTTGAACCAGGGGGCTCTCCGGTTCCACCTCTCATATGAGCTTCCTGTCAGTGAACATGAGGAGGACCCTTTGGCTAAAGTGTTGGGCTGTGGAACCTGTAGGCAGAGAGTTCCTTCTCCACATTGCCCCTGGAGGAACACCTCTTCGGAGCCACCTTGGATTCCCTCATCCAGAATGTTGCTGGTGGCAAGATTATCCAGGAAAAATATGAAGAAAGTCCTGCGCTGTCAGAAATACCTCTACTAAGGGGCTGCAACACCTAAATGGCTGATCCAAACAGACAAATGTGGTGTGAATAAAGTAAGTGGTGGTTGTGCTGTTTACCCACGTTGTATTTCTCACTCATTTTATAGCTTTTTATATGTTTTAGGCTATTTTGTTTCTTCAGTTTATTTGGATTTGGTGCTCATGAGACCGCACTTTATTACATTTCATTATACTTTTATATTTTGTCTTTTGGAACTGACGACTCATTGTTTGAGCACTTTGTACTACAAGGCGGTGGGACTGTTCACGATTTATTTATTCACTTGGAGTCACCATTTAGTATTTGCTGAGTAACCACATATGTGCTAGTATGATACTAGCCCTTTTGCACTGAGATTTTTCTTTTCTTCTGTTTCAGTATTTACAATATATTTGTTATGTGCTAGTATGATACTAGCCCTCATGCTCATCATATTTTTATAATTTTTTCATCTTTTATTCACCTCTCTATACATTTGAGCTAGCCCCTTCCCCTTCCTCTTTCTTCCTTCCCCTTTTATCACAGCGCAATCACCACTTACTTTATTCATTATCCAGGAAAAAACGCCCAAAAACCCAGGTCTCAGTCTGGGGAAACTCTCCCCTCGATGAAGGCCAGGAAGAGTCCTTTTTATTATTCTGTGGCCTCAACCTCCAAAGCCAAACAAGCATCCAGTCCATCTGCAAACCCTGGACTTTCAAACCCTGCAACCTCTCAGATAAATCTTCTTCAGCTCGAGGGGGTGCCCCCGCTTTACACAATGAAGGGACATCTCTCAGCCTTTTTGGACACCCTGCATCTCAGATGCCTGTGGTAGTTCCCGAAGGCTGCAAGCCAGAGCTTCACTCTCAGCCCCCTCAGGTCCATTACTTCCATCCTTCCAGTGTCACAGCTTACTGGATCTACATGTGGCCTTCTGGAGCAGGGTGTCAACGCCCCAGTGTCTGTGGAAGAACGGTTTTAGGGGTTCTACTCCAAACTGCACAGCTCCCATCTTGGATCTCGAGGCTCTAAATTTTCTAGGAATCCACTAGATCGGTCATGGCCTTCCTTCTTTAGGAAGACTTTCTGGCCACTGTGGACATTAAGGACTATTACTTGCATGTCCCCATTTTTTAGTGCATCAGCCATTTCTTCTCTTTGCAGTTGGCCTTCTGCCATTTCAGGTTGTGGTCCGGCCATTCAGACCATCATCCACACCTCGAATATTAACCACGATACTGGCCCATGTGCTAGCCTTACTGCTCTCTCGGGGCATTTCCCATTGTGGGATCTCTAGATGACCTATTGCTGAGGGAACTGTTGGCGTTTGGTTCTGGTGGACGAATGTGGCTGTGAACATTCAGACCTCGCAGAGGTTCCGCTTGGTCCTGAACCTTCAGATATCGGCGCTGCAATCAGCTCCTTACTTGGGATATCTAGTTCGTCTTTAGGAAAAAGCTCAGCCTTGGTGGTACTAGAGACTTGGGTGTCTGAGGATTCTTGTCTCCTCTTCAACTTTCTGGAACTTTAGTCAGTTTGGTTGTCTCTGCAATGCTGGACCTCCTGGTTGGAGGGTTATAGCAAGATTATAGGAGTACAGTGCAAGACATTAATCTCTCCCCTCTCTTCTTCTGACTGCTTGGAGACGTCCCATGGTCTATGAATCCCCTTCCTGTGTCCTGTCCTGTACAATGAAGATGGAAGGACTACAATACAGTGCACAGGCCCCTCCTCTATGATCTCCTTACTGGTTGCTAAAAAAGCTGAAGCCTCACGGAGTGGGTGGGATTTTAGGAGGGTACACATTGGTGGTCAATCTCAGCAAAGCTTTTGCCAGTGTCCAATCACCTGAGGGCAGTGGCATATAACCTGGGGTCTATCAATATCTAGTCTTATACTGCACTCCAAAATACGAAATAACAGGGCAGAATTCCTGTTGTCATCACACGTGGGCGTGGTGTATGTCTGCGCAGTATTCTCATTTGTGTGGAGGATGATAACGAGTTGTCTTCTTCCTCCAGTGACTGTGAAACTCGGGAGATCTCCTGGTTGGCTGAACAGGCTTCTCAGCGGTATTACCAGAGCAGTGGCCTGCGGCCCCGACTCACCCTGAAGAAAGAAGGAGCATTGCTGGACCCCCAGGACCTCATTCTCTATGTCTTGCAGAGCAATGAGGAGGTAAGTCTCTTCACCTTCCTGTCTGCTAGGTAGACAATAGATAGGAGAAGTCCTCATTTCAGGTTTGTATTTCAGGTTCTGGCCGAGGTCCATTCCTGGGATCTGCCACCATTGACCGATCGCTACAAGAAGTCATGTCAGAGTCTTGGTGTCAGTAAGTGTTCATCTTCATAGACAGATCTACCAGGATGTTCTGGGATCCATTATGTTGTGCCAGGATGTTCTGAGGTCTATTATGACCCACCAGGATATTCTGCAATCCATTATGATCCACCAGGATGACCTGGGATCCATTATGTTCCACCAGGATGTTCTGGGATCCATTATAATCCACCAGGATGTTCTGCGATCTATTATGATCCACTAGGATGATGCGGGGACCATTATGTTCAACCAGGATGTTCTGTGATCTATTATCCACCAGGATGTTCTGGGTTCCATTATGTTCCACAAGGATGTTCTGGGTTCCGTTAAATTCCACCAGGATGTTCTGGGGTCCATTATGATCCATTAGGATGTTCTGGGCTCCATTATGTTCCATCAGGATCTGCTGGGGTCCATTATGACCCACCAGAATGTTCTGCAATTCATTATGTTCCACCAGGATGTTCTCCAATCTATTATGATCCACCAGGATGTTCTGGGGTCCATTATGTTCCTCCAGGATGTTCTGCAATCTATTATTATCCCCCAGGATGTTCTGTGGACCATTATGCTCCACCAGGATGTTCTGGGATCCGATATATTCCACTAGGATGTTCTGGGGTCCATTAGGATCCACTAGGATGTTCTGGGGAACATTATGATCCACCAGGACGTTCTGGGGTCCATTATGTTCCTCCAGGATGTTCTGGGGTCTATTTTGATCCACCAGGATGTTCTGGGATCCGATATATTCCACCAGGATGTTCTGGGTTCCATTACATTCCACCAGGATGTTCTGGGGAACATTGTGATCCACCAGGACGTTCTGGGGTCCATTATGTTCCTCCAGGATGTTCTGGGGTCTATTTTGATCCACCAGGATGTTCTGGGATCCGATATATTCCACTAGGATGTTCTGGAGTCCATTATGATCCACTAGGATGTTCTGGGGTCCATTATGATCCCCCGCAATGTGCTCTCTTGCAGAGGAGAACAGTCTGGTACTGAAGGCTCTGGAGCAGCAGGAGGTCAGCACTTGCTTGTCTCTCTGTCGCCTGGCCCTGAAGTCGGTGGAATTGTGCCCCCTGCTGCGTGCGTTGAAGTTGCAGTCATCCTTGCGCCAATTGCACCTGAGTGGAAACGTCCTGGGAGATGCAGATATGGAGGAGCTCTCGGCCATGCTCTGTACCATCCCCCACTTAACTCATCTCAACCTGTCCTGTAACCGACTGACCCAGGAGGGGATCAGGAAGTTGGTGCCGGCAGATGGGGGGCACTTTGAGGTAAGATTCTGATTGGTGTATGGGCTACATTGGCCTTTGTCCTCGTCTGATACTCAGTGAATTGTTTTGTCTTCTCTTTAGAAACTTGAGGAGTTGGATCTCAGCTTGAACCCTCTGGGGGATGGGCTGACACAACCTCTGGCCTCACTGCTCCACCATTGCCCTGTACTGACCACTATCAACCTCCGGGGGTGCCAGCTCTCTGCAAAATTCCTGCAGCAATATCGCCTCCTGCTGGCGGACGCCTTCAGAGGTGAGTTCCTGAAATGTACTCAATACATGGCAAAAAGTCAGAGAGAGTTCTGTAGGCGGAGCTAAGGCTGCCGGCCAATCGTCTATATGCATAAGCAATATAAGAACCGTGATCTAGTCCTTGGAAAGTCCTGATTAGAATCCAGTTATGAAGTCCATTCACTTGGGGCAAGAGGAACGACATAGAAAAACAGGAGAGCGCCCCCAAGTGTACGAGATCAAATCATTTATTGAAAACTATAAAGGGGCCAATCACATGTAAGTAGCTAAAACAGGCTCAAAGCTTGAAAAAGGAGTGCGCATGCCCGGAGGCGGTACTGCACATGCGCCGAAACGCGCTGCACCTCCCCCATCTGGCGACGTCATCGCATTACATGGACGCTGTGTTCCATCCTGCACTCCATGGACTTTCTGACAGCCTGTGACCCGGAAGAGTGGCCGGTGTTCCTTCCCGGCTGTGCGGCTCACACCGGATGTCCCAGTGGTACTACGCCGATGATGAGCGCCCCCTTTATAGTTGTCACTACACTTAGAGGCGCTCTCCTTGTCCCTGAAAAGTACTCTCCTGACAATGCACTTCACTTCCACTAGGGGTGCCTTTATATAGGATCTCCCTTGACTCTAGTGGAGCACCCCACCCCTCGTGTCTAGTGGAGCACCCCATCCCTCGTGTCTAGTGAAGCACCCCATCCCTCGTGTCTAGTGGAGAACCCCATCCCTCGTGTCTAGTGGAGCACCCCACCCCTCAGGTCTAGTGGAGCACCCCACCCCTCGTGTCTAGTGGAGCAACCCATCCCTCGTGTCTAGTGAAGCACCTCACCCCTCGTGTCTAGTGGAGCACCCCACCCCTCGTGTCTAGTGGAGCACCCCACCCCTCGTGTCTAGTGGAGTACCCCATCCCTCGTGTCTAGTGGAGCACCCCATCCCTCGTGTCTAGTGGAGCACCCCATCCCTCGTGTCTAGTGGAGAACCCCATCCCTCGTGTCTAGTGGAGCACCCCCCCCCTCAGGTCTAGTGGAGCACCCCACCCCTCGTGTCTAGTGGAGAACCCCATCCCTCGTGTCTAGTGAAGCACCCCATCCCTCGTGTCTAGTGGAGAACCCCATCCCTCGTGTCTAGTGGAGAACCCCATCCCTCGTGTCTAGTGGAGCACCCCATCCCTCGTGTCTAGTGGAGCACCCCATCCCTCGTGTCTAGTGGAGCACCCCATCCCTCGTGTCTAGTGGAGTACCCCATCCCTCGTGTCTAGTGGAGCACCCCATCCCTCGTGTCTAGTGGAGCACCCCATCCCTCGTGTCTAGTGGAGCACCCCGCCCCTCGTGTCTAGTGGAGCACCCCATCCCTCCTGTCTAGTGGAGCACCCCACCCCTCGTGTCTAGTGGAGCACCCCACCCCTCGTGTCTAGTGGAGCAACCCACCCCTCGTGTCTAGTGGAGCACCCCATCCCTCGTGTCTAGTGGAGCACCCCATCCCTCGTGTCTAGTGGAGCACCCCACCCCTCAGGTCTAGTGGAGCACCCCACCCCTCGTGTCTAGTGGAGCACCCCATCCCTCGTGTCTAGTGGAGCACCCCACCCCTCGTGTCTAGTGGAGCAATCCACTCCTCGTGTCTAGTGGAGCACCCCATCCCTCGTGCCTAGTGGAGCACCCCATCCCTCGTGTCTAGTGGAGCACCCCACCCCTCGTGTCTAGTGGAGCACCCCACCCCTCGTGTCTAGTGGAGCACCCCACCCCTCGTGTCTAGTGGAGCACCCCATCCCTCGTGTCTAGTGGAGCACCCCACCCCTCGTGTCTAGTGGAGCAATCCACCCCTCGTGTCTAGTGGAGCACCCCATCCCTCGTGCCTAGTGGAGCACCCCATCCCTCGTGTCTAGTGGAGCACCCCACCCCTCGTGTCTAGTGGAGCACCTCACCCCTCGTGTCTAGTGGAGCACCCCACCCCTCGTGTCTAGTGGAGCACCTCACCCCTCGTGTCTAGTGGAGCACCTCACCCCTCGTGTCTAGTGGAGCACCCCATTCCTCGTGTCTAGTGGAGCACCCCACCCCTCGTGTCTAGTGGAGCACCCCACCCCTCGTGTCTAGTGGAGCACCCCACCCCTCATGTCTAGTGAAGCACCTTATCCCTTGTGTCTAGTTGAGAACCCCATTCCTCGTGTCTAGTGGAGCACCCCACCCCTCGTGTCTAGTGGAGCACCCCACCCCTCGTGTCTAGTGGAGCACCCCACCCCTCGTGTCTAGTGGAGCACCCCATCCCTCGTGTCTAGTGGAGCACCCCACCCCTCGTGTCTAGTGGAGCAATCCACCCCTCGTGTCTAGTGGAGCACCCCATCCCTCGTGCCTAGTGGAGCACCCCATCCCTCGTGTCTAGTGGAGCACCCCACCCCTCGTGTCTAGTGGAGCACCTCACCCCTCGTGTCTAGTGGAGCACCCCACCCCTCGTGTCTAGTGGAGCACCTCACCCCTCGTGTCTAGTGGAGCACCTCACCCCTCGTGTCTAGTGGAGCACCCCATTCCTCGTGTCTAGTGGAGCACCCCACCCCTCGTGTCTAGTGGAGCACCCCACCCCTCGTGTCTAGTGGAGCACCCCACCCCTCATGTCTAGTGAAGCACCTTATCCCTTGTGTCTAGTTGAGAACCCCATTCCTCGTGTCTAGTGGAGCACCCCACCCCTCGTGTCTAGTGGAGCACCCCATCCCTCGTGTCTAGTGGAGCACCCCATTCCTCGTGTCTAGTGGAGCACCCCATTCCTCGTGTCTAGTGGAGCACCCCATTCCTCGTGTCTAGTGGAGCACCCCTCCCCTTGTGTCTAGTGGAGCACCCCATCCCTCGTGTCTAGTGGAGCACCCCACCCCTCGTGTCTAGTGGGAACATTGGGCTGAGTCCGCGATTGTGCGCCCTTCTGAAGGTGTGAGGTGGATTTGTCCAGGGTGATGTCCTGAATGTGTCAGTCCTATAGACTCCTCTCCTCAGCTCCGGTCCCTATTAGTCTCCTCAGGTCCGGTCCCTATAGTCTCTTCTCAGCTCCGGTCCCTATAGTCTCCTCTTCTTAGCTCCCAGTCCCTATAGTCTCCTCTTCTCAGCTCCGGTCCCTATTAGTCTCCTCAGGTCCGGTCCCTATAGTCTCTTCTCAGCTCCGGTCCCTATAGTCTCCTTTTCTCAGCTCCAGTTCCTATAGTCTCCTTTTCTCAGCTCCCAGTCCCTATAGTCTCCTCTTCTCAGCTCCGGTCCCTATTGTCTCCTCTTCTCAGCTCCAGTCCCTATAGTCTCCTCAGGTCCGGTCCCTATAGTCTCCTCTTCTCAGCTCCAGTCCCTACAGTCTCCTTTTCTCAGCTCCCAGTCCCTATAGTCTCCTTTTCTCAGCTCCAGTCCCTATAGTCTCCTTTTCTCAGCTCCCAGTCCCTATAGTCTCCTTTTCTCAGCTCCAGTCCCTATAGTCTCCTCTTCTCAGCTCCAGTCCCTATAGTCTTCTTAGGTCCGGTCCCTATAGTCTCCTCTTCTCAGCTCTGGTCCCTATAGTCTCCTCTCCTCAGGTCCAGTCCCTAGAGTCTCCTCTCCTCAGGTCTGCTCCCTATAGTCTCCTCAGGTCTGGTCCCTATAGTCTCCTCTCCTTAGGCCCGGTCCCTATAGTCTCCTCTCCTCAGGTCCGGTCCCTATAGTCTCCTCTCCTCAGGTCCGTTCCTCATAGTCTCCTCAGGTCCGGTCCCTATAGTCTCCTCTCCTCAGATCCGGTCCCTATAGTCTCCTCTCCTCAGGTCCAGTCCTTATAGTCTCCTCAGGTCCGGTCCTTATAGTCTCCTCAGGTCCGGTCCTTATAGTCTCCTCAGGTCCGGTCCCTATAGTCTCCTCAGATCTGGTCCCTATAGTCTCCTCTCCTCAGGTCCGGTCCCTATAGTCTCCTCTCCTCAGGTCCGGTCCTTATAGTCTCCTCGGGTCCGGTTCCTATAGTCTCCTCTCCTCAGGTCCGGTCCCTATAGTCTCCTCAGGTCCGGTTCCTATAGTCTCCTCTCCTTGCATACTGTAATAAGAGTTCTGGTCTCCTGTAGGCAGCGTCCACATGAAGAGCATCTCCCTCTCCCATAATCCTCTGGGCTCCATTGGAGTGGAGCTGGTCCTGAAGACTCTTCCTCATGACATCGTCTCCCGGCTGGATCTCCAGGCTGTGACCACAGGGGAGGCCCTTATGGTGGAGTCTGTGGTCAGATACCTGACCCAGGTAAGTGCGGAATCACATGAAGAGAAGTTCTTCTTACTGACTCATCTTCTCTCTGCCGTCTCTTCTGACACAGGACGGTCCTCCGTCCAGACACAGGACAGTCCTACATCCAGACACGGGACGGTCCTCCATCCAGACACGGGACGGTCCTCCGTCCAGACACGGGACGGTCCTCCGTCCAGACACGGGACGGTCCTCCGTCCAGACACGGGACGGTCCTCCGTCCAGACACGGGACGGTCCTCCGTCCAGACACGGGACGGTCCACCGTCCAGACACGGGACGGTCTTCCATCCAGACACGGGACAGTCCTCCATCCAGACACGGGACAGTCCTACATCCGGGACGGTCCTCCATCCAGACACGGGACAGTCCTCCATCCAGACACGAGACAGTCCTCCATCCAGACACGGGACGGTCCTACATCCGGGACGGTCCTCCATCCAGACACGGGACGGTCTTCAGTCCAGACACGGGACGGACCTCCGTCCAGACACGGGACGGTCCTTTGTCTAGACACAGGACAGTTCTGGACCTGGACATGGGTGGTCCTGGATCTGCACGCAGGGCGGTCCTCTGTTCAAATGTTGTTTCTGATGCCCCTTCTCATGTCTCTCCTCTCTGTCTGGCAGGATGGTTGTGTCTTATCTCACCTGGTCCTCTCCTGCAACAACCTCAGTGACGAATCCGTACAAGACTTGGCCAGGTACTCCCAGGTGTCCTGTATGGTTGGTGACACTCAGCTCTCTCTCCCCTCCCCCCTGACCTGTGTTGGATCTCCCGGTGGACATGGTCTGTGTATGGTTGGTGACACTCTTCTCTCTCTCCCCTCCCCCCTGACCTCTGTTGGACCTCCCGGTGGACATGGTCTGTGTATGGTTGGTGACACTCTTCTCTCTCCTCTCCCCCCTGACCTGTGTTGGATCTCCCGGTGGACATGGTCTGTGTATGGTTGGTGATGTTCTTCTCTCTCCTCTCCCCTCCCCCCTGACCTGTGTTAGATCTCCCGGTGGACATGGTCTGTGTATGGTTGGTGACACTCTTCTCTCTCTCCCCTCCCCCCTGACCTGTGTTGGATCTCCCGGTGGACATGGTCTGTGTATGGTTGGTGACACTCTTCTCTCTCTCCCCTCCCCCCTGACCTGTGTTAGATCTCCTGGTGGACATGGTCTGTGTATGGTTGGTGACACTCTTCTCTCTCCTCTCCCCTCCCCCCTGACCTGTGTTGGATCTCCCGGTGGACATGGTCTGTGTATGGTTGGTGACACTCTTCTCTCTCTCCCCTCCCCCCTGACCTGTGTTGGATCTCCCGGTGGACATGGTCTGTGTATGGTTGGTGACACTCTTCTCTCTCTCCCCTCCCCCCTGACCTGTGTTGGATCTCCCGGTGGACATGGTCTGTGTATGGTTGGTGACACTCTTCTCTCTCCCCCCTCCCCCCTGACCTCTGTTGGATCTCCCGGTGGACATGGTCTGTGTATGGTTGGTGACACTCTTCTCTCTCTCCCCTCCCCCCTGACCTGTGTTAGATCTCCTGGTGGACATGGTCTGTGTATGGTTGGTGACACTCTTCTCTCTCTCCCCTCCCCCTGACCTGTGTTAGATCTCCTGGTGGACATGGTCTGTGTATGGTTGGTGACACTCTTCTCTCTCTCCCCTCCCCCTGACCTGTGTTAGATCTCCTGGTGGACATGGTCTGTGTATGGTTGGTGACACTCTTCTCTCTCTCCTCTCCCCCTGACCTGTGTTAGATCTCCTGGTGGACATGGTCTGTGTATGGTTGGTGACACTCTTCTCTCTCTCCCCTCCCCCTGACCTGTGTTAGATCTCCTGGTGGACATGGTCTGTGTATGGTTGGTGACACTCTTCTCTCTCTCCCCTCCCCCCTGACCTGTGTTAGATCTCCTGGTGGACATGGTCTGTGTATGGTTGGTGATACTCTTCTCTCTCCCCCCTGACCTCTGTTGGACCTCCCGGTGGACATGGTCTGTGTATGGTTGGTGACTCTCTCCTCTCCCCTTCCCCCTGACCTGTGTTGGATCTCCTGGTGGACATGGTCTGTGTATGGTTGGTGACACTCTTCTCTCTCTCCCCTCCCCCCTGACCTGTGTTGGATCTCCCGGTGGACATGTCTGTGTATGGTTGGTGACACTCTTCTCTCTCTCCCCTCCCCCTGACCTGTGTTAGATCTCCTGGTGGACATGGTCTGTGTATGGTTGGTGACACTCTTCTCTCTCCTCTCCCCCCTGACCTGTGTTGGATCTCCCAGTGGACATGGTCTGTGTATGGTTGGTGACACTCTTCTCTCTCTCCCCTCCCCCTGACCTGTGTTAGATCTCCTGGTGGAC
This sequence comes from Lithobates clamitans, assembly GCA_037952925.1. Taxonomy (NCBI): domain Eukaryota; kingdom Metazoa; phylum Chordata; class Amphibia; order Anura; family Ranidae; genus Lithobates; species Lithobates clamitans. Next base: position 37,955 of record JBBGZY010003503.1, on the reverse strand, counting down.
ATGGTCTGTGTATGGTTGGTGACACTCTTCTCTCTCTCCCCTCCCCCTGACCTGTGTTAGATCTCCTGGTGGACATGGTCTGTGTATGGTTGGTGACACTCTTCTCTCTCTCCCCTCCCCCTGACCTGTGTTAGATCTCCTGGTGGACATGGTCTGTGTATGGTTGGTGACACTCGGCTCTCTCTCCCCTCCCCCCTGACCTGTGTTGGATCTCCCGGTGGACATGGTCTGTGTATGGTTGGTGACACTCTTCTCTCTCTCCCCTCCCCCCTGACCTGTGTTAGATCTCCTGGTGGACATGGTCTGTGTATGGTTGGTGACACTCTTCTCTCTCCTCTCCCCTCCCCCCCTGACCTGTGTTAGATCTCCTGGTGGACATGGTCTGTGTATGGTTGGTGACACTCTTCTCTCTCTCCCCTCCCCCCTGACCTGTGTTGGATCTCCTGGTGGACATGGTCTGTGTATGGTTGGTGACACTCTTCTCTCTCCTCTCCCCTCCCCCCTGACCTGTGTTAGATCTCCTGGTGGACATGGTCTGTGTATGGTTGGTGACACTCTTCTCTCTCCTCTCCCCTCCCCCCTGACCTGTGTTGGATCTCCCGGTGGACATGGTCTGTGTATGGTTGGTGACACTCTTCTCTCTCTCCCCTCCCCCTGACCTGTGTTGGATCTCCTGGTGGACATGGTCTGTGTATGGTTGGTGACACTCTTCTCTCTCCCCCCTCCCCTCTGTTGGATCTCCCGGTGGACATGGTCTGTGTATGGTTGGTGACACTCTTCTCTCTCCTCTCCCCTCCCCCCTGACCTGTGTTGGATCTCCCGGTGGACATGGTCTGTGTATGGTTGGTGACACTCTTCTCTCTCCTCTCCCCTCCCCCCTGACCTGTGTTGGATCTCCCGGTGGACATGGTCTGTGTATGCTTGGTGACACTCTTCTCTCTCTCCCCTCCCCCCTGACCTGTGTTAGATCTCCTGGTGGACATGGTCTGTGTATGGTTGGTGACACTCTTCTCTCTCTCCTCTCCCCCTGACCTGTGTTAGATCTCCTGGTGGACATGGTCTGTGTATGCTTGGTGACACTCTTCTCTCTCTCCCCTCCCCCCTGACCTGTGTTGGATCTCCCGGTGGACATGGTCTGTGTATGGTTGTTGACACTCTTCTCTCTCTCCCCTCCCCTGACCTGTGTTAGATCTCCTGGTGGACATGGTCTGTGCATGGTTGGTGACACTCTTCTCTCTCTCCCCTCCCCCTGACCTGTGTTAGATCTCCTGGTGGACATGGTCTGTGTATGGTTGGTGACACTCTTCTCTCTCTCCCCTCCCCCCTGACCTGTGTTAGATCTCCTGGTGGACATGGTCTGTGTATGGTTGGTGACACTCTTCTCTCTCTCCCCTCCCCCCTGACCTGTGTTAGATCTCCTGGTGGACATGGTCTTCGTATGGTTGGTGATACTCTTCTCTCTCCCCCCTGACCTCTGTTGGATCTCCTGGTGGACATGGTCTGTGTATGGTTGGTGACACTCTTCTCTCTCTCCCCTCCCCCCTGACCTGTGTTGGATCTCCTTGTGGACATGGTCTGTGTATGGTTGGTGACACTCTTCTCTCTCCTCTCCCCTCCCCCCTGACCTGTGTTAGATCTCCTGGTGGACATGGTTTGTGTATGGTTGGTGACACTCTTCTCTCTCTCCCCTCCCCCTGACCTGTGTTAGATCTCCTGGTGGACATGGTCTGTGTATGGTTGGTGACACTCTTCTCTCTCTCCCCTCCCCCTGACCTGTGTTAGATCTCCTGGTGGACATGGTCTGTGTATGGTTGGTGACACTCTTCTCTCTCTCCCCTCCCCCTGACCTGTGTTAGATCTCCTGGTGGACATGGTCTGTGTATGGTTGGTGACACTCTTCTCTCTCTCCCCTCCCCCTGACCTGTGTTAGATCTCCTGGTGGACATGGTCTGTGTATGGTTGGTGACACTCTTCTCTCTCCTGTCCCCTCCCCCTGACCTGTGTTGGATCTCCTGGTGGACATGGTCTGTGTATGGTTGGTGACCTTCTTCTCTCTCCTGTCCCCTCCCCCTGACCTGTGTTAGATCTCCTGGTGGACATGGTCTGTGTATGGTTGTTGACACTCTTCTCTCTCTCCCCTCCCCCTGACCTGTGTTGGATCTCCCAGTGGACATGGTCTGTGTATGGTTGGTGACACTCTTCTCTCTCTCCCCTCCCCCCTGACCTGTGTTAGATCTCCTGGTGGACATGGTCTGTGTATGGTTGGTGACACTCTTCTCTCTCTCCCCTCCCCCTGACCTGTGTTAGATCTCCTGGTGGACATGGTCTGTGTATGGTTGGTGACACTCTTCTCTCTCTCCCCTCCCCCTGACCTGTGTTAGATCTCCTGGTGGACATGGTCTGTGTATGGTTGGTGACACTCTTCTCTCTCTCCCCTCCCCCTGACCTGTGTTAGATCTCCTGGTGGACATGGTCTGTGTATGGTTGGTGACACTCTTCTCTCTCCTGTCCCCTCCCCCTGACCTGTGTTGGATCTCCTGGTGGACATGGTCTGTGTATGGTTGGTGACACTCTTCTCTCTCTCCCCCCCCCTGACCTGTGTTGGATCTCCCGGTGGACATGGTCTGTCTATGGTTGGTGATACTCTTCTCTCTCCCCCCTCCCCCTGACCTGTGTTGGATCTCCTGGTGGACATGGTCTGTGTATGGTTGGTGACCTTCTTCTCTCTCCTGTCCCCTCCCCCTGACCTGTGTTGGATCTCCCAGTGGACATGGTCTGTGTATGGTTGGTGACACTCTTCTCTCTCTCCCCTCCCCCCTGACCTGTGTTAGATCTCCTGGTGGACATGGTCTGTGTATGGTTGGTGACACTCTTCTCTCTCTCCCCTCCCCCTGACCTGTGTTAGATCTCCTGGTGGACATGGTCTGTGTATGGTTGGTGACACTCTTCTCTCTCTCCCCTCCCCCCTGACCTGTGTTAGATCTCCTGGTGGACATGGTCTGTGTATGGTTGGTGACACTCTCCTCTCTCTCCCCTCCCCCTGACCTGTGTTGGATCTCCTGGTGGACATGGTCTGTGTATGGTTGGTGACACTCTTCTCTCTCTCCCCTCCCCCTGACCTGTGTTAGATCTCCTGGTGGACATGGTCTGTGTATGGTTGGTGACACTCTTCTCTCTCTCCCCTCCCCCTGACCTGTGTTAGATCTCCTGGTGGACATGGTCTGTGTATGGTTGGTGACACTCTTCTCTCTCTCCCCTCCCCCTGACCTGTGTTAGATCTCCTGGTGGACATGGTCTGTGTATGGTTGGTGACACTCTTCTCTCTCTCCCCTCCCCCTGACCTGTGTTAGATCTCCTGGTGGACATGGTCTGTGTATGGTTGGTGACACTCTTCTCTCTCCCCTCCCCCCTGACCTGTGTTAGATCTCCTGGTGGACATGGTCTGTGTATGGTTGGTGACACTCGGCTCTCTCTCCCCTCCCCCCTGACCTGTGTTGGATCTCCTGGTGGACATGGTCTGTGTATGGTTGGTGATACACTTCTCTCTCTCCCCTCCCCCCTGACCTGTGTTGGATCTCCCGGTGGACATGGTCTGTGTATGGTTGGTGACGTTCTTCTCTCTCCTCTCCCCTCCCCCCCTGACCTGTGTTAGATCTCCTGGTGGACATGGTCTGTGTATGGTTGGTGACACTCTTCTCTCTCTCCCCTCCCCCCTGACCTGTGTTGGATCTCCTTGTGGACATGGTCTGTGTATGGTTGGTGACACTCTTCTCTCTCCTCTCCCCTCCCCCCTGACCTGTGTTAGATCTCCTGGTGGACATGGTTTGTGTATGGTTGGTGACACTCTTCTCTCTCTCCCCTCCCCCTGACCTGTGTTAGATCTCCTGGTGGACATGGTCTGTGTATGGTTGGTGACACTCTTCTCTCTCTCCCCTCCCCCTGACCTGTGTTAGATCTCCTGGTGGACATGGTCTGTGTATGGTTGTTGACACTCTTCTCTCTCTCCCCTCCCCCTGACCTGTGTTAGATCTCCTGGTGGACATGGTCTGTGTATGGTTGGTGACACTCTTCTCTCTCTCCCCTCCCCCTGACCTGTGTTAGATCTCCTGGTGGACATGGTCTGTGTATGGTTGGTGACACTCTTCTCTCTCTCCCCTCCCCCTGACCTGTGTTAGATCTCCTGGTGGACATGGTCTGTGTATGGTTGGTGACACTCTTCTCTCTCCTGTCCCCTCCCCCTGACCTGTGTTGGATCTCCTGGTGGACATGGTCTGTGTATGGTTGGTGACCTTCTTCTCTCTCCTGTCCCCTCCCCCTGACCTGTGTTGGATCTCCCAGTGGACATGGTCTGTGTATGGTTGGTGACACTCTTCTCTCTCTCCCCTCCCCCCTGACCTGTGTTAGATCTCCTGGTGGACATGGTCTGTGTATGGTTGGTGACACTCTTCTCTCTCTCCCCTCCCCCTGACCTGTGTTAGATCTCCTGGTGGACATGGTCTGTGTATGGTTGGTGACACTCTTCTCTCTCTCCCCTCCCCCTGACCTGTGTTAGATCTCCTGGTGGACATGGTCTGTGTATGGTTGGTGACACTCTTCTCTCTCTCCCCTCCCCCCTGACCTGTGTTAGATCTCCTGGTGGACATGGTCTGTGTATGGTTGGTGACACTCTTCTCTCTCTCCCCTCCCCCTGACCTGTGTTGGATCTCCTGGTGGACATGGTCTGTGTATGGTTGGTGACACTCTTCTCTCTCTCCCCTCCCCCTGACCTGTGTTAGATCTCCTGGTGGACATGGTCTGTGTATGGTTGGTGACACTCGGCTCTCTATTCTCCTAGGTGTCTCCTGGTCTCCTCTTCTCTGAAGACTATTGACCTCTCTGGAAATCCGAAAGTGGGAAGGAAAGGATTTGAGTCTCTCTTATACGCCATTCAGGAGAGAAACCAGGAGATGGATGAGCTGCACCTCTCAGGTGAGGGACATTAATGGGCTCCGTAGTATACAAAGCCTAAGGGAGATGGTCATTGTATGGTCTATGTCTGCCATTGGATGGGGGGGGTTGTGGAACTATTATAAGCTTCTCCTTATAAGCAAATAATTCCCTGCGCTAATAAGCACAATCACAGCTCTCTTGTATAATGCCGGGAAAGCGCGCTTGTATATCTCCAAGTAACACAGACAGACGCTGGGATCACGTTGAGCTCAGCAGAATCCTCCCTAGAATGATCATGAATAACAAAGGAGGTGGTGGCTTCAGAATCAGCCAATCAAACACTTGTATTCTTTAAAAAGAACCAATCACACACATGTATATATTTATATAGGATTCCGGTAGTGACGTGTGTAGATGCGGTCCGCTTCCCTGTGAGACACAAAGGACTCGCAATTTGAACACTACTTACAGAGCTCTGAACACGATCGTGTGCACATTCCCACCACTACCAATGACACGAGCCGTACTCTATCATGACTCAGTGGAACATCATTTTTGTATGGTTATGCTATGGTTCCCATGTACGCAGATCCATTTGCTTGGAGCATTAATGCACTCGCCATGAGGTGGCCAATCCCTTGGTGAGGCATAACGATCATCCCTTAACCGCTTCAGATCCGCGCTATTGCCAAATGATGGCAACAGCGCGGACCTACATTGCCAGGACATCGTCGCGCCCTGCAGCGGGGCGCTCGGTGATCAGCGAGTCTATGAGACTCGCCTGATCACAGATCAGAGTAAGGGGTCGGTCCCGACCCCTTACCACATGATCAGCTGTCAGCCAATGACAGCTGATCATGTGATGTAAACAGAGCCGGTAATCGGCTATTTTTTCTCCTTGCGCTGACAGCGTGAGGAGGAAAAAAAAAGCCGATCACCGGCAGTCGTGAGAGGGACATCAATCCAGATCACGGCGATCATCTGCCCCCTGCCAGTGACACCTAGCAATAGGCAGCAGTGCCCACCAGCGTCACCCATCAGTGCTGCACATCAGTGCCCATCAGTGTCACCTACCAGTTCCCCCCATCAGTGGCGCCCACCAGCGTCACCCATCAGTGCCATCCATCAGTGCCCACAGTGCCACAACAGTGCTGCACATCAGTGTCACCTACCAGTGCCCCCCATCAGTGGTACCTATCAGTGCCACCCATCTGTGGCGCCCATCAGTGCCGCCTTATCTGTGCCCATCAGTGCCGCCTTAACTGTGCCCATCAGTGCCGCCTTAACTGTGCCCATCAGTGCCGCCTTAACTGTGCCCATCAGTGCCGCCTCATCAGCGCCTATCAATGAAGGAGAAAAATTACCTGTTTGCAAAATTTTATAACAAACTATGAAACATGATTTTTTTTTTTCAAAATTCTCCATCTTTTTTTGTGTTTGTTTAGCAAAAAATAAAAATCCCAGCTGTGATGAAATACCACCAAAATAAAGCTCTATTTGTGGGGAAAAAATGATAAAAATGTCCTCTGTGTACAGTGTTGTATGACCGCGTAATTGTCATTCAAAGTGCGACAGCGCTGAAAATTGGTCTGGGCAGGAAGGGGGTTTAAGTGCCCAGTAAGCAAGGGGTTAAAGAGCAAACAGATCTGCCGTGTCCACGGGAAGGTTTCCGCATCCAGTGATCTTCCACCAACGTCTGTGTGTGTGAATACCCTCACATGAGCGAATTACAGCAAAACTGACACCAGGGGGCGTCTGACAACTTACATTAATAAACATTTCCACAACAAGTCTTATTTTCAGTGCCTCAAATTCTCCAAAAACCCTCCAAACTGTATTATTGTCCTCGCTGGAGCCCCAGACGTAGAATTCCTCCACATAGGAGCGTTCTTCCCACAACTGAAGAATCCGGTCATTACCCGCCGGCCACTTAAACCCCCTTCCTGCCCAGACCAATTTTCAGTGCTTTCACACTTTGAATGACAATTACTCAGTCATGTAACATTGTACCCATATGACATTTTTGTCCCTTTTTTCATACAAATAGAGATTTCTTTTGGTGGTATTTAATCACCGCTTGTTTGTTTGTTTTTATTTTTTGCGCTATAAATAAAAAGAATGAAAATTTTGTAAAAAAAAAATGCATTTTTCTTCGTTTCGGTTAAATCATTTTGCTAATTTAGTAATTTTTCTTCATAAATTTGGGCCAAAAATTGATACTGCTGCATATCTTTGGTAAAATAACCCAAATTCGTGGATATTATTTATTCTGTGTGAAAGTTATAGTCTACAAGCTGTGGTGACAATCATAAAAAATTTGATCAATCCTGATATACTGACATCTAATTTCTTGAGGCCTCAAAACCCCAGGACAGTCCCCCCGAATGACCCCTTCTTAGAAAGTAGACAGTCCAAGGTATATAGTAAGAGGCATGGCGAGTTTTTTTGAGGTTTTAATTTTTTTCCCACAATTCTTTTAACACAAAAATGTTATAACATGTTATTTCTCACACATGGCATATGCATTCTTCCAACTACACCCCAAAATCCATTCTGCTCCTCCCGAGGACGGCGTTATCCCATGTGTGGGACTTTTACACAGCCTGGCCACATAGAGGCCCAACATACAGGGAGCACCTTCAGGCGTTCTGGAGACATACATTTCAAATCTGATTTGACCAGGTATTATTTTGTGAGACACGGATGGGCACTGATGAGCCATAAATGAGGAAGGATGAGCCATGGATGGACACAGATCAGCGCTGTAGGAACTTCAGATCAGGTGCTGCACCACCTCCCTCCTCTCCTCACACACTGTACCGATCGGTGCGAGGAAAGGGGAGGAGCTAAACCAGACATGCTCCGATCTGTTGACAACTGATCCCTCTGTCATTGGACGGGGCGATCACATTGTAAAGAACCGCTGTCATTGGCCCTTTACCCCGCCCGTGACGCGTCCGGAGGACCCGATGTTCACAGACATTCCCGGGTGAGCGCCTCATATGACGGCCTCCCATATGACTGCGCTGTGGCCGTCATTCGGCTATGACCTGGTCGGCAACTGGGTTAATACTGCAATTCTATACAGTACAAGGCGAGGTGGAAATATGGACTGCAGCCAAAGAGCAGCTCCTCATCTCTGTGACCATCTTCAGGCCACCTTATTTCTGGAGGGCTCTGCTAATGATCATCAGCATACATTGTATGACCCTCTGATTGGTGGACAGTTGACCTTCACACCGATATGAGTTTGCTGGGCCATTCTTATAGAGCGGGATTTGTGGAGGTCGGTCTGGGATCTGTGGAGGTCGGTCTGGGATCGGTGGAGGTCGGTCTGGGATCGGTGGAGGTCGGTCTGGGATCGGTGGAGGTCGGTCTGGGATCGGTGGAGGTCGGTCTGGGATCTGTGGAGGTCGGTCTGGGATCTGTGGAGGTCGGTCTGGGATCTGTGGAGGTCGGTGTGGGATTTGTGGTGGTCGGTCTGGGATCGGTGGAGGTCGGTCTGATATTTGTGGAGGTCGGTCTGATATTTGTGGAGGTCGGTCTGGGATCTGTGGAGGTCGGTCTGGGATCTGTGGAGGTCGGTCTGGGATCTGTGGAGGTCGGTCTGGGATCTGTGGAGGTCGGTCTGGGATCTGTGGAGGTCGGTCTGGGATCTGTGGAGGTCGGTCTGGGATCTGTGGAGGTCGGTCTGGGATCTGTGGAGGTCGGTCTGGGATCTGTGGAGGTCGGTCTGGGATCGGTGGAGGTCGGTCTGATATTTGTGGAGGTCGGTCTGGGATCTGTGGAGGTCGGTCTGGGATCTGTGGAGGTCGGTCTGGGATCTGTGGAGGTCGGTCTGGGATCCGTGGAGGTCGGTCTGGGATCCGTGGAGGTCGGTCTGATATTTGTGGAGGTCGGTCTGGGATCTGTGGAGGTCGATCTGGGATCCGTGGAGGTCGGTCTGATATTTGTGGAGGTCGGTCTGGGATTTGTGGAGGTCGGTCTGGGATCGGTGGAGGTCGGTCTGATATTTGTGGAGGTCGGTCTAGGATCTGTGGAGGTCAGTCTGGGATCTGTGGAGGTCGGTCTGGGATCTGTGGAGGTCGGTCTGATATTTGTGGAGGTCGGTCTGGGATCTGTGGAGGTCGGTCTGATATTTGTGGAGGTCGGTCTGGGATCCGTGGAGGTCGGTCTGATATTTGTGGAGGTCGGTCTGGGATTTGTGGAGGTCGGTCTGGGATCTGTGGAGGTCGGTCTGGGATCCGTGGAGGTCGGTCTGATATTTGTGGAGGTCGGTCTGGGATTTGTGGAGGTCGGTCTGGGATCTGTGGAGGTCGGTCTGGGATCCGTGGAGGTCGGTCTGATATTTGTGGAGGTCGGTCTGGGATCTGTGGAGGTCGATCTGGGATCCGTGGAGGTCGGTCTGATATTTGTGGAGGTCGGTCTGATATTTGTGGAGGTCGGTCTGGGATTTGTGGAGGTCGGTCTGGGATCTGTGGAGGTCGGTCTGGGATCTGTGGAGGTCAGTCTGGGATCTGTGGAGGTCGGTCTGGGATCTGTGGAGGTCGGTCTGGGATCTGTGGAGGTCGGTCTGGGATCTGTGGAGGTCGGTCTGGGATTTGTGGAGGTCGGTCTGATATTTGTGGAGGTCGGTCTGGGATCTGTGGAGGTCGGTCTGGGATCTGTGGAGGTCGGTCTGGGATCTGTGGAGGTCGGTCTGGGATCTGTGGAGGTCGGTCTGGGATCGGTGGAGGTCGGTCTGGGATCGGTGGAGGTCGGTCTGGGATTTGTGGAGGTCGGTCTGGGATCTGTGGAGGTCGGTCTGGGATTTGTGGAGGACGGTCTGATATTTGTGGAGGTCGGTCTGGGATCTGTGGAGGTCGGTCTGGGATCTGTGGAGGTCGGTCTGGGATCTGTGGAGGTCGGTCTGGGATCTGTGGAGGTCGGTCTGGGATTTGTGGAGGTCGGTCTGGGATCTGTGGAGGTCGGTCTGGGATTTGTGGAGGACGGTCTGATATTTGTGGAGGTCGGTCTGGGATCTGTGGAGGTCGGTCTGGGATCTGTGGAGGTCGGTCTGGGATCTGTGGAGGTCGGTCTGGGATCTGTGGAGGTCGGTCTGGGATCTGTGGAGGTCGGTCTGGGATCTGTGGAGGTCGGTCTGGGATTTGTGGAGGTCGGTCTGGGATCTGTGGAGGTCGGTCTGGGATCTGTGGAGGACGGTCTGATATTTGTGGAGGTCGGTCTGGGATCTGTGGAGGTCGGTCTGGGATCTGTGGAGGTCGGTCTGGGATCTGTGGAGGTCGGTCTGGGATCTGTGGAGGTCGGTCTGGGATCTGTGGAGGTCGGTCTGGGATCTGTGGAGGTCGGTCTGGGATTTGTGGAGGTCGGTCTGATATTTGTGGAGGTCGGTCTGGGATCTGTGGAGGTCGGTCTGGGATCTGTGGAGGTCGGTCTGGGATTTGTGGAGGTCGGTCTGATATTTGTGGAGGTCGGTCTGGGATCTGTGGAGGTCGGTCTGGGATCTGTGGAGGTCGGTCTGGGATCTGTGGAGGTCGGTCTGGGATCTGTGGAGGTCGGTCTGGGATCTGTGGAGGTCGGTCTGGGATCTGTGGAGGTCGGTCTGGGATCGGTGGAGGTCGGTCTGGGATTTGTGGAGGTCGGTCTGGGATCTGTGGAGGTCGGTCTGGGATTTGTGGAGGACGGTCTGATATTTGTGGAGGTCGGTCTGGGATCTGTGGAGGTCGGTCTGGGATCTGTGGAGGTCGGTCTGGGATCTGTGGAGGTCGGTCTGGGATCTGTGGAGGTCGGTCTGGGATTTGTGGAGGTCGGTCTGGGATCTGTGGAGGTCGGTCTGGGATTTGTGGAGGACGGTCTGATATTTGTGGAGGTCGGTCTGGGATCTGTGGAGGTCGGTCTGGGATCTGTGGAGGTCGGTCTGGGATCTGTGGAGGTCGGTCTGGGATCTGTGGAGGTCGGTCTGGGATCTGTGGAGGTCGGTCTGGGATCTGTGGAGGTCGGTCTGGGATCTGTGGAGGTCGGTCTGGGATCTGTGGAGGTCGGTCTGGGATTTGTGGAGGTCGGTCTGGGATCTGTGGAGGTCGGTCTGGGATTTGTGGAGGACGGTCTGATATTTGTGGAGGTCGGTCTGGGATCTGTGGAGGTCGGTCTGGGATTGGTGGAGGTCGGTCTGGGATCTGTGGAGGTCGGTCTGGGATCTGTGGAGGTCGGTCTGGGATCTGTGGAGGTCGGTCTGGGATCTGTGGAGGTCGGTCTGGGATTGGTGGAGGTCGGTCTGGGATCTGTGGAGGTCGGTCTGGGATCTGTGGAGGTCGGTCTGGGATCTGTGGAGGTCGGTCTGGGATCTGTGGAGGTCGGTCTGGGATCTGTGGAGGTCGGTCTGGGATCGGTGGAGGTCGGTCTGGGATTGGTGGAGGTCGGTCTGGGATTGGTGGAGGTCGGTCTGATATTTGTGGAGGTCGGTCTGGGATTGGTGGAGGTCGGTCTGGGATCTGTGGAGGTCGGTCTGGGATTGGTGGAGGTCGGTCTGATATTTGTGGAGGTCGGTCTGGGATCTGTGGGGGGCGTCCTCTTGACTAACACTTGAAAAATTCAAAAAGAAAAGCGCCTCTTAAGTATCAGAATTTATAGTAATAAAAGAATCACATCAAAGCACTTACATATAAAAGGATGAATGTAGACTTCCAAGGAGAACTGTTCCCACATCCAGGTGTGTGTTAGAATAGATAAAGGCCGGGCGGATGGCCGCGGACCTCCGCTCGGAGACGCCGGCTGTTGTGCGGTAGGCGAGAGAACACTTCCGCGTTCCAACAGGGTCACGTGGTCGGTGACGTCAATCGGGCAGTTCTAGTATCTGGGATCCACTACGCGTTTCTGAGCATGCGCGCTCCTTTCTCACACTTGACTCCCATATCTATTAACTACACTGATGATTTACATCCATAGACTTTACTTTGTTTTTTATACAGCATTGGACTATCTCTTACTGGAAATTGCTTCCACTTGTCTGCTTGTCCCTACTAAGTGATTTCTCTTCGATTTATTACACACGTGTGTTTTATATATTATATTATATTATATTATCCTTATATATACATGGACTGAGCGCGGTTACATTATATTTTATCTTGACTAACACTGACTGTACTCTTCTTGCAGGATGCGCCATCCAGGGGCCCCTCAGCAGATCCTTATTGGACGGAGTGTCATCGCTGCTCCATGAACTACGGCTGGGATCCCAGAGCCTCTCCAAGAAGGACCGGGAGTTGGTGACGCATGCGTGGGGCGATGAGGCTCTGGTCGTATCCCGTCACAACAAACTCTTCCTCAGGAGGACTCAGGAATGGTGAGTGATCGGCACTGGATGTACAATCTCTGACATCACCGGGGCCAATCGGTCGTATTTCCTTCTGGGGTCCCTCTCATCAGAAACGTCTCGTTCAGAGGTTCTCATCTCCAGTCCTCGGGACCCAACAGGCCGGGTTTTCAGGATAACTGAGATACATGACAGGTGATCTCATGCGCTGCTCATGATTGGCGGATTCTAGTCTGCATCTCCCCCCAGGTAATACAGAAAACCTGGCCTGTTGGTGGCTCCTGAGGATCGGAGATGAGAACCTCCTCTGGTCTAGGAGGACAGAACCCAATAAGATATCGATCTTCTTACATAACCAGACCTTACAGAAAGGTCGAATGTTATCCAATCCAGAAATAAATATCAAAACGGCGAATAAACGTCTTGGAATAAAGGGAAGTTCTTGTCTCCAACTGACAATGGTCCTTCACACGGAACTATTCACATCATTCGTTCTAGTACACGGGGACCGCCATATTTCATGTGACATTCATTCTAGTACACGGGGACCGCCATATTTCATGTGACATTCGTTCTAGTACACGGGGGCCGCCATATTTCATGTGACATTCGTTCTAGTACACGGGGGCCACCATATTTCATGTGACATTCGTTCTAGTACACGGGGACCGCCATATTTCATGTGACATTCGTTCTAGTACACGGGGACCGCCATATTTCATGTGACATTCGTTCTAGTACACGGGGACCGCCATATTTCATACGACATTCGTTCTAGTACACAGGGACCGCCATATTTCATGTGACATTCGTTCTAGTACACGGGGACCGCCATATTTCATACGACATTCGTTCTAGTACACGGGGGCCGCCATATTTCATACAACATTCGTTCTAGTACACGGGGACCGCCATATTTCATGTGACATTCATTCTAGTACACGGGGACCGCCATATTTCATACGACATTCGTTCTAGTACACGGGGACCGCCATATTTCATGTTACATTCGTTCTAGTACACTGGGACCGCCATATTTCATACATTCGTTCTAGTACACGGGGACCGCCATATTTCATGTGACATTCGTTCTAGTACACGGGGACCGCCATATTTCATACGACATTCGTTCTAGTACACGGGGGCCACCATATTTCATGTGACATTCGTTCTAGTACACGGGGGCCACCATATTTCATGTGACATTCGTTCTAGTACACGGGGACCGCCATATTTCATACGACATTCGTTCTAGTACACGGGGGCCACCATATTTCATGTGACATTCGTTCTAGTACACGGGGGCCACCATATTTCATACGACATTCGTTCTAGTACACGGGGACCGCCATATTTCATACGACATTCGTTCTAGTACACGGGGACCGCCATATTTCATGTTACATTCGTTCTAGTACACGGGGACCGCCATATTTCATGTTACATTCGTTCTAGTACACGGGGGCCACCATATTTCATGTGACATTCGTTCTAGTACACGGGGACCGCCATATTTCATATGACATTCGTTCTAGTACACGGGGACCGCCATATTTCATACGACATTCGTTCTAGTACACGGGGACCGCCATATTTCATACAACATTCGTTCTAGTACACGGGGGCCACCATATTTCATACAACATTCGTTCTAGTACACGGGGGCCACCATATTTCATACGACATTCGTTCTAGTACACGGGGACCGCCATATTGCAGAGAAAAGAAATGTATCCTCGGAATGAGGTACAGGACTAGGAAGCTCCAGTCTGAGTCGTAGAATCTTCATCTTCCTGGTTCAGAAATTCCAGATGGAATCCATTGGCACATCTTTCAGTTTCATTTCTCCATCATGGGGGATTTCCTGGCAATCGATCGTGTACCCGGACACCCCTAGTTCTGAGTACTAGGCACCCATGTTTGTTTGGTGATGGGCTATGGTGACTCCCCATTGGTGGCGCTTCCTACATCGGTAATGACCCCCCCACCCCGAGATCTTCACTCCTCATGTTAATAATGACCTCCCCCGAGATCTTCACTCCGCATGTCAATAATGACCTCCTCCCCCGAGATCTTCACTCCTCATGTCAATAATGACCTCCCCCGAGATCTTCACTCCTCATGTCAATAATGACCTCCTCCCCCGAGATCTTCACTCCTCATGTCAATAATGACCTCCCCCAAGATCTTCACTCCTCATGTCAATAATGACCTCCTCCCCCCAAGATCTACACTCCTCATGTCAATAATGACCCCCCCACCCCGAGATCTTCACTCCTCATGTCAATAATGACCTCCCCCAAGATCTACACTCCTCATGTCAATAATGACCTCCCCCAAGATCTTCACTCCTCATGTCAATAATGACCTCCTCCTCCCAAGATCTTCACTCCTCATGTCAATAATGACCTCCCCCAAGATCTTCACTCCTCATGTCAATAATGACCTCCTCCCCCGAGATCTTCACTCCTCATATCAATAATGACCTCCCCCAAGATCTTCACTCCTCATGTCAATAATGACCTCCTCCTCCCAAGATCTTCACTCCTCATGTCAATAATGACCTCCCCCAAGATCTTCACTCCTCATGTCAATAATGACCTCCTCCCCCGAGATCTTCACTCCTCATATCAATAATGACCTCCCCCAAGATCTTCACTCCTCATGTCAATAATGACCTCCTCCTCCCAAGATCTTCACTCCTCATGTCAATAATGACCTCCCCCAAGATCTTCACTCCTCATGTCAATAATGACCTCCTCCCCCGAGATCTTCACTCCTCATATCTATAATGACCACCACCATCTCATACAGTACATTGTTCGGCCTGGTCACAGAAAAGGGAGGAAAATTTCTGCTTATGTTCTCTTTCATCTTCTGCCTGCTAACAGACTTTATATCTATTTTCAGAAACCTGAGGCGTCCAATGACGGGATATCTGGGAAATGCCTTCACTGCAGCTCTGATGTGATGGAGTCTGGAGAGACCACCGATGTGACCACCGTTTACCATTTCTGTGTGTTGGGACATTCTTCCAGCCCTCAACCAATCACATGCTGCTGTTCTTCAAGGGGTGGGATTCTTCTCAAGTGTTGGAGAGCCTGGGACATTTCCTGATGTGATTGGTGATAGGGGGCCCCAGAACACTTCATGGTGTGATTGGTAACAGTGGGCCCAGGTCACTTCCTGGTGTGATTGGCGGTAGGGGGCCCCGGGTCACCTCCTGGTGTGATTGGTGGTAAGGGGCCCCAGGTCACTTCCTGGTGTGATTGGCGGTACGGGGCCCCGGGTCACCTCCTGGTGTGATTGGTGGTAAGGGGCCCCGGGTCACTTCCTGGTGTGATTGGCAGTAGGGGGCTCCGGGTCACTTCCTGGTGTGATTGGTGGTAAGGGGCCCCAGGTCACTTCCTGGTGTGATTGGCGGTAGGGGGCCCCGGGTCACCTGGTGTGATTGGTGGTAAGGGGCCCCGGGTCACTTCCTGGTGTGATTGGTGGTAAGGGGCCCCAGGTAACTTCCTAAGGGGGTTGGCGGTAGGGGGCTCCGGGTCACTTCCTGGTGTGATTGGTGGTAGGGGCCCCCAGGTCACTTCCTGGTGTAATTGGTGACCCTGGTGTGATTGGTGGTAGGGGCCCCGGGTCACTTCCTGGTGTGATTGATGGTAAGGGGCCCCAGGTCACTTCCTGGTGTGATTGGTGGTAGGGGGCTCCGGGTCACTTCCTGGTGTGATTGGTGGTAAGGAGCCCTGGGACACTTCCTGGTCTGATTGGTGGTTTATTCTCCTCTATAAATAAGATATTCTGTTCCACCACTAGGGGGCATGTCCCCATCTGATATCATGTGATAATTTCCCGATCCTCATAAGATCTGTAATCCTCCAATAGTCTGCTGAGACTCGGTGCCGAGATGTCTGCTCCAGCGAGCTGATCTGCATCTGTCAGTGGAAGCACCGTACATGGAGTAATCTGATATCCTGCAGATGGATGTGTGGGACAATACACTGGGGAGAGCCAAGATCAGGGGTGGTGGTGAAGAGAAGGTTGGCTGGGCCATGGCAAGTTTAGGGGTGGGGAGAAGGTTGGCTGGGCCATGCCAAGATCGGGGAGTGGTGGTGAGGAGAATGTTGGCTGGGCCGTGCCAAGATCAGATGTGGGGAGAAGGTTGGCTGGGCCATGCCAAGATCGGGGGTGGTGGTGAGGAGAAGGTTGGCTGGGCCGTGCCAAGATCGAGGGTGGAGGTGAGGAGAAGGTTGGCTAGGCCGTGCCAAGATCAGGGGTGGTGGTGAAGAGAAGGTTGGCTGGGCCGTGCCAAGATCAGGGGTGGGGAGAAGGTTGGCTGGGCCGTGCCAAGATCAGGGGTGGGGAGAAGGTTGGCTGGGCCGAGGTTCTGAATCTCTCGAGGGTCGTCTCTCTGTCTGTCATGTTGTGGTGACTCTTATATTGGAGATCTCAGGAAGGACAGGTCCTCTTTAATTTGCAATGTCCTTTATTCCCATTGGATGTAGAGAGGAGATGATCTGTATAGAATGGGGGAGTCTTCCTACTGGTCATAGTACCTGACTCTGCATCTCCCATAATGCACCAGGGGGATGACGACTGCTCAGTCACCACTTCCTGCTACGTGCGCTTAGCACAGCGGCATTGTAGCATTTTATTTCTGTATATATGTGTATACTGGGATGTATTTTTGTGTATACTGGAGCATACTGGTGTATATAATTATTTTATCAGCCAGTTTTATTTTGTATAGAGATGGAGGGGCATGTCATTATATAAGCCATGATTGCTGGGCTCTGATTGGCTGCCCTGCTCCAGTCCTGGCCTTCCATTGGATGTATTGACAGGATGTGTTCCCTGTTTTGGATCGTTCTGTAAATGATTAATAAATATTGACTTTATATTTTTACACTTTTCTACGTTTTATTCTTCTGGTTGGTTGGGGGAACAATAGATCGCCATTGGCCAGGGGTGGTAGAAGGGTGGAGCTTGAACAAGCAAAGTTGTGTGATGTCATAGACGAAGCTCTGTAGACGTTCGGCGATCACTGCGAACATGGAGCCGTGTCTGACATTTCATTCCGGAGATATTAAACCCTCCATTCTAGATGATCGTTTGAATGACTAAGTCAGCAATATTAATCGTTTTATTCGATCGATGTATGCTGGTGCCTCCAATATGTAAAGGAACTATTAAATATAATTTTGCTGACTAATTAATTATTCCTGAAATTCTTTGCTCTATGCAGAATAACATTCTGTGAAAGTCCGGACTGCGATTCTAGAAAATAAAAAAAGATTTCTTCTACAACTAAGTCACTAACAACACATAACAGTCGATCGATAGTCCGACCCAGACACCGAATGTTATATTCACAACAAATCCCTCAATGTATACGGCTAAAACCTATATACAGCATGTACTGGAGAACTGGACGAGTTAACGAATTCAGTGACCACCCGGAGATACCATAACCAGATATCCCTAAATCTGGCAGACCAATAAATCTGCGTTTGACAATCGTTATTCCCTGCAGTTGGATTAAGGGGCGGAGTCTGTGAGTTGTTCCAATACAGGAAAGATGTAATTCTCGAATCCCGGGGGTTATGATGTGAGCGGAAAATCAAATCAAACCAGAAAAATGTATTGCAATTGGAATTTTAAAATAAATTTAAAAAAAAATCATCCGAATAATAACGCGCCATTAGTTACCCTCAGGAGCAAGATGGTGGTCGATCGAAATGGATGAATAAATATGGCTGCTGACCAAACCCTCAAAATGGTGGCTGATGGGTGCAGATCGATGGAGGATCTGGATGAGCTGAAGATGAGGCTGGATCAAGAGGAGCCTCAAGGTGGATCAAGATGGCAGGAGCTTTAGATGCTGGTGATCGAAGATGCTGATGATCCAAGATGGAGCCCCTCTAAGGTGGATGGATAAAAATAAAGATGGGCAGGACCTTCAGATGCTGATCAGTCATGATAAAGCCGATCTTTCAAGATGAAGTCCTCCCATCTCTCTAATCTTCCATTTTCATTCTTCCAAAAACTGCCTTAATTAGGGACCACCCCCAGAGGGTGTGGTTTGTAATATTTACCAACCTCTGATTGGAGGAAGATATTACCGATTTACTATACATTTGTACAGACAATAGTTTAACTTCACCACCAGATGGCACTCTGAGACTAGAAATCCCTACATTAACCTCTTCACTCCGGCCACACACATATATATATCATATAATTCCCGCACTGAGAGCGTGCTTCCTGTGCACTCCCAGCATGGGAACCGGCGGCTACCGCCAACCTCTTGATGCACACTAGCGATCGGGAGCTTTCTGATCATGTGATCGCTCTGACAGCCAATCACAGCGGTCACATGACCTGAATGCCTGCCTCCACCTCCCAGCTTTTGGAACCCTTAATGTGTCGGTCGTCGGGAAGGGGTTAAGTCTTCTGGGAAAAGAATGGATTTACTGGATTCAATCGTTATTGGATAAACCAAATTCATCCTGCGATTAATCCCAATGTGTTCATGTATATATAATATATTTCTATATATACTATAATAGTGTATATAGTTCTACCCCTCCGAGGGGTTTGTGGCGTTTATCATTTTAATTCTTTTGGTATTTTATCCTAAACATGACATGTCGGCTACAGAGTTGTCATTTTATCCAGCGATCCGCATTAAAATATTAATTATATTCCGAAAACGTTCCCATCTGACTTCTGAGGATGGAATAATCGAGTTCTCATTACGATGATTACAGGGAAATACGGACTTCGTAATTATTTTGTAATCAGGATTGACTGTCTTTGGATATCATTCAGCCTTGTAGATATTACACTAGCGATGTTCCCTTTTATTGTCTTTTCAAAAAAGGGAGCCCAAAATTCTGTCACCTGAAGACGTCCTGTGACGAAACATACGGGGTGGGGATACAGGGAACTATCTGTGCTGAACGAGAGCCTTAGACCTGGGAATAGTGAGAGATAAAGGACGGTCTGTCCTCACACTGAGAGATAATGGAGCGATTCAACCCGGGTGCAAGGGGAATGCACTTTATAATGGAAGCGCATATATTGATGGTTTTTTAGATTATATTTAAATAAAAAGTTTTTACGCTATTAGAGTTCTCGCTTTTGTATAAAAATATATAAATTTATTTAGAAAAAACACACAGGGTTTAAAAGGTCCTCAAGAGAGAAAATATACACAATACATATAGATATATTCTCTGTACAAGAACTGAACAATGGAGCGTGCATTCATCCAGGATTAGGAATGACGTTCAAAATCAGTTTGAACTCAACAGGTTTCGCGGGACGGCTGCTTCTTCAGGAGTATATTTCCAGAGACGTTATATTCAGTTATCTCTATAAGGAATAAACATATAAATAATCAAACTCATGAAAAAACAAATACATCCAGGAATGATTGTAGGGATGGGAACATTTGTGGACACTCCTCCAATCACATCCATGAAAGATAATCAGCGGAACTTACCATGGCAGGACCAACCAAATCGAAGGGCATCTATAGGCCAATGAGGGCAAATTCCCGGGCGAGTGTGAGAACCAGGACAAGATACAGAAAATAAGTAGATAAACTGTCAAAAAGACAAGGAGAGAGCGATATATATATATATAGATATGGAATTAACACAGCAAATGCTGGTAAAATATGTTTCTAACTAGAAGGCCATATTGCAGTATATTGAGATATATTGAAGTATATATAAAAGATATATGTATAGTACCTTAACCACTTCAATACCTGTCATTTTCACCCCCTTCCTGCCCAGGCCAATTTTTCGTTTTCAGCGCTGTCGCACTTTGAATGACAATTGCGCGGTCGTGCGACGTACCCAAACAAAATTGACGTCCTTTTTCCCCACAAATAGATTTCTTTTGGTGGTATTTGATCCTCTCAGCGGTTTTTATTTTTGCGCTATAAACAAAAGAAGAGCGACAATTTTGAAAAAAAAAATGTTTTTTACTTTTTGCTATAATAAATATCCCAATTTAAAAAAAAAAAAAAAATTTCCTCAGTTTAGGCCGATACGTATTCTTCTACATATTTTTGGTAAAAAAAAAAAAAAAAAAAAATCGCAATAAGCGTATACTGATTAACTGATCGTAAAAATCCAGAATATAGGCAGATGAAATAATACCGAATACCTAGAGACCATACCAAATACCAGGGTATTAATGAGATGCCCTTTCTCTAGGTATTCGGTATTATTTCATCTGCCTATATTCTGGATTTTTACGATCAGTTAATTCATTTTGTGGAGTTTTTCTCTCTGTAGTATTTGTTCTCACCATCGATTTTTCTCTAAGCGCTCCTCTTCTGGTGTGTCCTCCTCGTCTGGCGTCTCCTCCTCGTCTGGCGTCTCCTCCTCGTCTGGCGTCTCCTCCTCGTCTGGCGTCTCCTCCTCGTCTGGCGTCTCCTCCTCGTCTGGCGTGCCCTCCTCGTCTGGCGTGCCCTCCTCGTCTGGCGTGCCCTCCTCGTCTGGCGTGCCCTCCTCGTCTGGCGTGCCCTCCTCGTCTGGCGTGCCCTCCTCGTCTGGCGTGCCCTCCTCGTCTGGCGTGTCCTCCTCTTCTGGCGTGTCCTCCTCGTCTGGCGTGTCCTCCTCGTCTGGCGTCTCCTCCTCGTCTGGCGTCTCCTCCTCGTCTGGCGTCTCCTCCTCGTCTGGCGTCTCCTCCTCGTCTGGCGTGTCCTCCTCTTCTGGCGTGTCCTCCTCGTCTGGCGTGTCCTCCTCGTCTGGCATGCCCTCCTCGTCTGGCATGCCCTCCTCGTCTGGCGTGTCCTCCTCGTCTTGCGTGTCCTCCTCGTCTGGTGTGTCCTCCTCGTCTGGTGTGTCTCCTCCTCGTCTGGTGTGTCTCCTCCTCGTCTGGTGTCTCCTCCTCGTCTGGTGTCTCCTCCTCGTCTGGTGTCTCCTCCTCGTCTGGTGTCTCCTCCTCGTCTGGTGTGTCCTCCTCGTCTGGTGTGTCCTCCTCGTCTGGTGTTTCCATTGAAGCCCTTCTCAGGCGCGGTTGTCAGTGTCCTCCTGGTTGCCGACTGGTTGGTTCTTCGCACTCACCTGGTACTTGGCCATTAGGTTATCAGCACCTGTTTTTCCACATTTATTGTTATGGGCATTGGGCTACTATCACATATTTATATTATTGCTCTAAGGCCTCATGCCCACGAACGTTTTTACAGCCGCTTTTATGAGCGTTTTTTGCTGTTTAAAAACGCCTCTCTATCACTGGCCTATGGCTTCCACCAGCGTGTTCCGAGGCTCCAGCACTAGAGCTGTAAAAACGCCAGACGCCGGTAAAAGGTGTTGGACGCGATTTAACGAGGCTCAATGCTGTATACACAACGCTATGCATTAATAGTTCCCTATGGGAGCCCATTGATTTGAATAGAAGTCGCAGCAGAACTCGGATCAAGATGATCCAATTTGTGTGCTGAGAATCTTGAAGGGGAACAAAATTTGGCGTGAGGTTCCCCCCAAGATCCATACCGGACCCTTATCAGAGCACGCAGCCCGGCAGGTCAGGAAAGGGGGAGGGGACGTGACAAAACTTTTGTTTCTTTTCGTTTTTTGGGTTTTTTTCGGAACTTCAGATGCATTTATATTCGTTACTTTGAACTCGGACCAATCGTTCATTCAGACATTGGTTGTAGTCGTAACCTTTTGTTCGGATTTTTTCATTTTGTTCATTATTTCGGATGTGCGGCGCTGGGATTAATTTCGTGAACCTCAGACAGCTACCAGCACATGTAGTTCAAGAACAAAAATGCATTTATTATTTATTTATATTCAATGATAACGAAAAGTCATAAAGAACGAAAATACGAAAAACAAAATGATCCAAATGTAAATCGATCCATTGAACTCGTAGAATCGTTATTCGTTCTTTCTGACAAGTCGTTTTCCTACGCATTCGTCAGTATTTCGAAAATACAGAATTTCATCCAAAAACAAATTTGTAACGAAACCGATGGTGGAAAAAAAAAAAAAAAATCTGACAGAGGTTATAACCCCCCCTTACCAATCACTCATATTCAAAATAAAAAGAGTTTTGTCTATAGTTCTACTTTAAGCTTCCAGGTTTTATTGTTAAAGCTTAAAGCGCTGCGCAAACTGTTGGCGTTCTATAAATCCTGTATAATAATAATAATAATAATTGAACAAGCTGAAGATAGAATCTGATTGGCTGCCATACACAGCTGCTCCAGATTTTTCACTCCTCAATTTTAGTAAATCAACCCCGGAGTACAGCATTGTCCGTGGACTGACTGTGTCCCCCCCAGAGTACACCATTGTCCGTGGACTGACTGTCCCCCCAGAGTACAGCATTGTCCGTGGACTGACTGTGTCCCCCCAGAGTACAGCATTGTCCGTGGACTGACTGTGTCCCCCCCAGAGTACAGCATTGTCCGTGGACTGACTGTGTCCCCCCGGAGTACAGCATTGTCCGTGGACTGACTGTGTCCCCCCGGAGTACAGCATTGTCCGTGGACTGACTGTGTCCCCCCCGGAGTACAGCATTGTCCGTGGACTGACTGTCCCCCCAGAGTACAGCATTGTCCGTGGACTGACTGTGTCCCCCCGGAGTACAGCATTGTCCGTGGACTGACTGTGTCCCCCCGGAGTACAGCATTGTCCGTGGACTGACTGTGTCCCCCCAGAGTACACCATTGTCCGTGGACTGACTGTCCCCCCAGAGTACAGCATTGTCCGTGGACTGACTGTGTCCCCCCGGAGTACAGCATTGTCCGTGGACTGACTGTGTCCCCCCGGAGTACACCATTGTCCGTGGACTGACTGTGTCCCCCCAGAGTACACCATTGTCCGTGGACTGACTGTCCCCCCAGAGTACAGCATTGTCCGTGGACTGACTGTCCCCCCAGAGTACAGCATTGTCCGTGGACTGACTGTGTCCCCCCAGAGTACAGCATTGTCCGTGGACTGACTGTCCCCCCCCAGAGTACAGCATTGTCAAATCCTGGCAAAGGGCGGTGGATTCAGTGTTACCCCTGTATAAACTCACATAGGAGAGTAGGCAGTGCCCGGCTAAATTCCACAAGGTGTGGTCGGCATTGGTGGATGTACGTGGGTGAGGGGCCGGAGAGGAGGGGGACCAGGTGACGGATTCCCCCCCTGTTCAGTTGGGGGGCTATTCATCCCCCCCCCCCACACACTGGGCACCACCTGACCATACCAAATAGAGACTAATTTTACCGAACTTGTTATGCATCTGGCGCCCCTCCCCCGGGGGAAAATGGTTGAACACCCCTCTGAGGGCGGAGCTTAGACGGAAATATTCTTGGGATTTCACCGGATGAGAAATGTGAGGAATGAAGGCATCATGGATTTGTAGGATGAGAATATCTGAAAATGGAAATATCAGGCTGACACTGGAACGATCAATACTTGAATGGAACGATCAATACTTGAATGGAACGATCAAAACCTCAAAGAGGTTAAACCCTAATGGTGGCGATAATCACTCTGATAAATGATCAATTTATTTTCTGATTGATCTCCTTCAATAGGAATAATCGATCGATGACACCCCCTTCAATCAATATGTCACATTTGGGGAAGTGGATTTCGATGGAAAGGATACAATCATAATGGATAATAAATGTATTTCTGTTCCCAGAATCTGATTGGTCAGAATATTAGAGTGGGAGTGGTTTGGGGTCCCCGTAGTGGAGATTTAGCCCTCACTTCCTCCGGGGTCAGAGAGGCAGGAAGTGAGCAGAATCTCTCCCATAGCAATAAATAAGGGGAGGAGCATCTACTCTACACACAGCGGCCATCTTGGATTGCAGAGTCTCTTTCCAGGGATGAATGTTTTCGGGGACCCCTAGAAATCCCCCCAAGGGACCCCATACTGAGAGAAAGATGTAGGCTGCCATTGCTGATCGCCTTCTGAAAATGCTAGAAAAGGAAACTGTTGTCATAGCAACCGGTTTGTTTACAAATCTGAGCTGTAAAATAGACGCCATAAATATATGAATAAAAAACTAAATAAAGTTGGCGCCGATCCTCTGATCTAAGTTACCAACAATATCATTTCCATATCATTCCCCACCATACAATAAATCCTAAATATTCACATTTGTGAAAGACGTATGAAGATAAAACACTAGAAAAAGTGCCCCTCCCCCGCCAGTGATGGTTCTAATGCCCCTCCCCCCAGAACCCTGAGGAGCTCTGGACCAATCACACATTATTCTATCACCAAATCAGCGTTTCTTCATCCAAAGATATATTCTCCCCTCAATGGATTTCCACCAATCACCCAACAAGGAAATGACGAGGTCACATGGTACAACGCGCTTTTATGAATAAGCTCCTCCCACAATCGATATGAAGCTCCTCCCACATTCCAGTGCCCAGACCGGCACCATCAGCAGATTTCCATCCCATAATATCCTTCAAGCACCGCCCCTCCCCCCACCATCTTCCCTCTCTATACAAACTCTTCTCTTTTCTCTCTTTGTAATAAAATGACATTTAAATATAAAACGGCCCGACGAGGAGCGGCCCCAACCGAGGAGCGGCCCCAACCGAGGAGCGGCCCCAACGGAGGAGCGGCCCCAACGGAGGAGCGGCCCCAACGGAGGAGCGGCCCCAACGGAGGAGCGGCCCAATGAGGAACGGCTTGTCTTTGGCAGACGAAGATCTTCCCAGCAGTCCAGCTTCATCCACATGTTACATTGTACAGAAACATACAACAAGAAGCTGCAGTCCCACCACAAGTTACAGGAATGAAGTGCTTGGCTCTTCTGCCTGGCAGCACCGGGGTCGTCAATTCCCAACCACAGCGCCCCCTGCCTGGAGTTTACATGTTCTCCCTGCGCCTGCGTGGGTTTCCTCCCACACTACAAAGACATGCTGGGAGGTAGATTGGCCCTAGTATGTGTATGAATGTGAGTTAGAGAGATTAGATTGTAAGCTCCTTGGGGGACTGATCATTATCACATGGCCTACCTCCTCCCCTCCCCCGATACCTGCAGCTTTCCTGCCAATCCCCTGGACAGGTTTGTGGGTGGCGGAGGGTCCTCTGGGCTTGTACGGCCCTCTGTGGAGACCCCAATTACACAGCGAGACCCTTTATCTCCATAGCAACAGTGAGACCCACCCCCATAACCCAGAAATTGTGGGGAGCCCCCTAAGAAAATGTGCCCCTCCCCCCAATAACACTAACAATAAAAACATTTTCCTTTATATATAATGTAACATATGGGCAGGGGCGGACTGATAACTCATGGGGCCCCCGGGCAATCAGAGATTATAGGGCCACACAGTATACAATCACACATGTAAAAAAAAAAAAACCACAGATTTATACATACTGTCCCTGGTTTTACTGAGGCTGGCAACCCTGATGGGGCCCCCTAGTGGCCCAGGGCCCTCGGGCAGTGCCCGAGTGGCTCAATGGTCAGTCCGCCCCTGCATATGGGGGAGAAATGGGGAAAAATGATTTGGCAGTTAAAGGGTTAAAATGCGTGTGTGTGTAGGGGGAGGGGTTACATGGTTTGGTAGTGAAAGGGTTAAAAACTGAAAGAATTTGGCAGTTGAAGAGAATGAATCTCCCTAAAGGGGGCGGAGACAGCAATAAAAACCTGACAGGGGCTCTAATCCCTCTCCACTCCATCCAACACTAACAAGAAACACGTTTTTCCTTCAGTGATAATTTTACATTTGGGGGAGAAATATGAAAACACCTTTTGGTTTTGGCGGTGAAAGGGTTACCAATGGAGAAATAATTGGTGTGTAATAATGAGAAAAGAAAAGATTTGATGGAGCCGCCGAACTTCACAAGATAATCAAATACTTCATGTAGATCAACAAAACAGTCCGATAGACCCCGGGGGGGGAGGGGAGGACCGAATCCTCCAAAAACTGCCTCATATCCAAGAGATGCCAAATGTAGATATTAAGCTTTAAGAATAATCAAAAATATCACATTCTAAAGGGAAAGGAGGGAGGGGAGGTTGGGGGAACCCCCACACCACATTATTTCCCCCAACCTCCCCCTCTCCCTCTTCCATCCCCCCCCCCCCCCCCTCAAGCAGGAATATTACACCCATCCCCCCCCAGCGGGAATATTACACCCATGGGGGGTTGTGGGGTGCTGTGTGTACAATATGGGGGGGTGCCATGTGTACAATATGGGGGGCTGTACAATATGGGGTGCTGTACAATATGGGGTGCTGTACAATATGGGGGGCCGTGTGTACAATATGGGGGGCCATGTGTACAATATGGGGGGGCCTTGTGTACAATATGGGGGGCCTTGTGTACAATATGGGGGGCCGTGTGTACAATATGGGGGGCCGTGTGTACAATATGGGGGGCCGTGTGTACAATATGGGGGGCTGTGTGTACAATACGGAGGTGCCGTGTGTACAATACGGGGGTGCCGTGTGTACAATACGGGGGTGCCGTGTGTACAATACGGGGGTGCCGTGTGTACAATACGGGGGTGCCGTGTGTACAATACGGGGGTGCCGTGTGTACAGTATGAGGTGCTGTGTGTATAATATGGGGGGGCCTTGTGTACAATATGGGGGGGGCCGTGTGTACAATATGGGGGGGGCCTGTGTACAATATGGGGGGGCCTGTGTACAATATGGGGGGGGCCTGTGTACAATATGGGGGGGGCCTGTGTACAATATGGGGGGGGCCTGTGTACAATATGGGGGGGGCCGTGTGTACAATTAGGGGGGGGCCGTGTGTACAATTAGGGGGGGGCCGTGTGTACAATTAGGGGGGGGCCGTGTGTACAATAGGGGGGGCCTTGTGTACAATAGGGGGGGGCCTTGTGTACAATAGGGGGGGGCCGTGTGTACAATATGGGGGGGGCCGTGTGTACAATATGGGGGGGGCCGTGTGTACAATATGGGGGGGGCCGTGTGTACAATATGGGGGGGGCCGTGTGTACAATATGGGGGGGGGCGTGTGTACAATATGGGGGGGCGTGTGTACAATATGGGGGGGGCCGTGTGTACAATATGGGGGGGGCGTGTGTACAATATGGGGGGGCGTGTGTACAATATGGGGGGGGCCGTGTGTACAATATGGGGGGGGCCGTGTGTACAATATGGGGTGCCGTGTGTACAATATGGGGTGCCGTGTGTACAATATGGGGTGCTGTGTGTACAATATGGGGTGCTGTGTGTACATTAATGAGGAAAAAAATGAACTTAAATGATTTTAGCAAATGGCTGCAATATAACAGAGTGAAAAATGTAAGGGGGTCTGAATACTTTCCCTCACCAATGTATATCTGCAAGGCTGAGTGCAATCAAACATACCACAGATAATAGTAGAGAGATTGTCAAAGAACCAAAGATGACTAATGTAAGGCACGGATTTAAAACATTAGGCAATACTACTGCATCGGACATAAAGTTAAAAAAAATATATAAATGAAATATAAGCAAAAAGCCATATAATATATAATATAAAGACCAAGCGATCGTACTCACATTATATAATCTATAATATGACCAAGCGATCGTACTCACATTATATAATCTATAATAAGACCAAGCGATCGTACTCACATTATATAATCTATAATAAGACCAAGCGATCGTACTCACATTATATAATCTATAATATGACCAAGCGATCGTACTCACATCTACCATATGTGTGGTAAAGAAAAAGGAAAAGACACCTTGTAAAAAGAAACAGTTTATGAAATAGAAGGAAAAGAAATGATGACAAAGACAGGAGGCAGAAACTTAGGAACGTAGAAGAGATGATTTCAGGCAGAAGTCAAACGAATAAAGCGGTTTACACAGATACCACTAAGGAAACCGAGCAGATACGTGTGTGTCAAGGTATACAAGCTTCTCGAAATAAAACTGTCACAAATGAACCACTTTGAATGGCAAGTAAACAGCATATCGTATACATAAGACATACATGAAGTATCCATAATAGAGATTGTTCTCTTAGGTTTCTGAAGCCCACGACAGACATCTGTGTGGTGGCTCTCCAGGCACTTGGGAAAAAATGAGGATATCATCGAGATAAACCACCACACATAACCAACAAATCCCGGAGGACATCCTTAATAAATTCCTGGAAAACTGCCGGGGCGTTACGAGGTACTCATAAATGGCCTGTTCTGGTATTAAACGCAATTTTCGTCCTCCTTAATACTCACGATACCCCTCTCAAATCAAGGTTCTGAAAACCGTTGCTCCCTTGAGGCAGTCAAATAACTCCGTAATCAATGGAATCGGATAGACATTCTGAAAAAAGTGAGACCCCTATAATCAATAAAAAGGTCTCAGTTCACCACTCTTCTTCACGAAGAAGAAACCAGCACCAGCAGGAGACGAGGATTTGTGGATGAAACCTTGAGAAAGTGCGTCTGCAACATACTCCTCCATGGCCTTATCCTCCAAGACCGACAAAGGATAAACCCGGCCACGAGGAGGTATGGCACCAAGTTGAAGGTCAATTGTGCAATCATACGGCCGGTGTGGAGGCAAAGTACAGGCTTGACCTTTGTCAAAGACGTCGCTAAAATCGCAGTACTCCTCCGGCAGGGAGGAGAGCGAAGAGGTGCACAGGACCTTGGCTATCTTCTGGAAGCATGTCTTACTGCATTGTGGCGCCCACAAGAGAACCTCAGCATGGAGCCAATCAAAAAAGAGGGGCTGTGTCTCTGTAACCAAGGATAACCAATAACCAGCGGAAACTTAGGTGAGGAAATAACTTGGAATTGGATTATCTCATGGTGAAGGGCCCCTACGGCCATGGACAACGGAACCGTCTTATGAGTCACATGGGCAGGCTGTAGAGGTCTCCCGTCAAAAGCCTCAATGGCAAGTGGAGTGTCACGCAGCTGCAGCGGAATGGAGTGCTTCGATACACAGGCAGCATCAGTGAACAGGCCTGCAGCCCCAGAGTTAATCAGAGCCTGTATCTCAACGGACGACAAAGCCCAAGAAAGGGTGACTGGAACCAGGGGCTTATTGCTTCTGGATAACTGGGGACGAAACAACGCCACCTAAGGTCTGTCCATGACAGGACCTCAAGGTTCAGGCGTTCCCTGGACGGGTAGTCCAAGACTTCAAAAAGTGACCTGCCTGGCCACAATATAGGCACAATCTCTCCCTCCTCTTAAGGGCTCTCTCATCCGCAGAGAGACGCGTGAAGCCCAAGTGCACGGGTTCACCTTCACTTCCAACTCAGTACCAGGAGGCATGGGAGGTGAGGGAGGCATGGGAGGTGAGGGAGGCATGGGAGGTGAGGGAGGCATGGGAGGTGAGGGAGGCACGGGTGGGACTGCAAAGCTTCGGAGACAAACGTACAGGAGGCTTCCGCAAGCGCTCCTTAAAAAGAGTCTTTCTCTGAGTCTGGAGTCAATGAGGATGGCAAACGTGATCAACCTCTCCAGCTCAGTGGGTATAACTCGGGCTGCTATCTCATCCTTGATGGAATCCGAGAGACCATGAGAAAAAGCAGCCATGAGGGCTTCATTGTTCCAACCAACCTCTGCTCCCAGAGTACGGAATTCAATGGTGTAATCGGCAACAGTTCTTGTCCTCGGTTTGATGGATATGAGGCACTTGGCAGCAGAAGCAGAAAGTGCGGGAACGTCAAATACCCTTTTAAAGGAGGCCACAAACTCGGGGTAACACAAGACAACAGGTTTTTGCTTCTCCCATAGAGGGTTTGCCCAGGCCAAGGCTCTCTCAGAAAGCAAAGATATCACGAAACCCACTTTGCTTCTGTCCGTGGGAAACGCCTGGGGCAGCAACTCAACATAAATCTCAACCTGGTTGATAAACCCTCTGCATTGGACTGGATCGCCCCCAAATAACTAGCGGAACCAGACATACCTCTTATAGAGGTAATACTAGAGGTTGGTGCCTGCACAGAGACTGGAGCAGCGGCAGGGATGGCCTGCAACATATGTTGTACCGAAGCAGCCACAGTGGGAGATTCCAGGTGAGCCGCGTGACTCAGGAGCGTTTGTATCGCCATGGCAAACTGATCCATTCGGTGATCCCGCTCATCCAATCTGAAAAAAATATTACCAACAAGTGGATTGATTGTTTCTTCTGAATTCATGGCCTTCGCCTACTGTCAGAAACCATGAATCAGACCGAGACAGAAGTACAGCGAAATCACACTTGTTTAATAAAAAAAGTAAATAGAACAAAAACGTAGTCAAAACATAGCCAGAGTTCAGGGACCGGAATCGATAGTCAGACAAGCCAAACGTCAGGGAGGCGGAGATGAGCGTAGTAAAACAGTAAGCAGGATCTGGAGCCAGAAGGAATGTCAGCCAAGAAAGTTATTTAACAGGAATGCAGGAAATCTGTGATGTTTACCAAGGCGAAGGCAGAGCTCCTCTAGACTGGACGGCTTAAGTAGGCAGGACTGACGAGCAAGATATCATCAACAGGTGAGTCACTGTGAAGAGATGGGAGCTGGCAATTAGCTGACAGCTGAGCGGCCAGCCCAGAGAAGGAAGGGCTGAGCCCAACCCTAACAACACCTCTATATCTGAGGGATATAGTATATACAGAGAGTTCACACCTCTATATCTGGGTATATAGGGGGATTCCTGTGAGGAGTCAGTCAGATTCGCGCTCTTTACTCGGCTCCGCCCCTTTCTCCCGGCATGGCTCGCGCTCCTCCTCTTCCCGCGGTTGCTTTATTGAAGCTTAGAGTGGGCCTGCGGGTGACGGACAGGCGGGCGGACCAATGAGCGGTGCGGAGTAGCAGGGTGGCAGCCATTGAAGGGAGCGGGCAGAGCGCGCTGTAGACGCGACCTCTTCCTGCAGGCCTTCGAGAGTCATTATATATACCTCCCCCTAGATACTATCTATATACTCCCCTCCCCTATATACTATCTATATAGTTCCCCTATATACTATTTATATATACACACACTCTATACACTCCCCTCCCCCTATATACTATCTATACACTCCCCCTATATACACACACTATCTATATACTCCCCCTATATACTATCTATATACTCCCCCTATAGGGTTGCCACCTTTTTGCCAAACCTGAACACTTTGGTGGCGCCAACATTTTTTTTTATAGTACATCAAATTGATTCTCTCTGTAGAAATCATATATTGTATGCGGTATAAACTATATATAGACTTTGTCATTAAATAACATTTCTAATCATATGGAGATAATCACAAGAGTTCCCCCTTTACATCCAATTCTACAGGAGAGGAGTGCGGGGGGGAGGGGATGACAGATCTATAGAATCCGACCCCCAGCACTCTGTATATACAGATCTATATCATCCGACCCCCAGCACTCTGTATATACAGATCTATATCATCCGACCCCCAGCACTCTGTATATACAGATCTATATAATCCGGGCCCCAGCACTCTGTATATACAGATCTATATAATCCGGGCCCCCAGCACTCTGTATATACAGATCTATATAATCCGGGCCCCCAGCACTCTGTATATACAGATCTATATAATCCGACCCCCAGCACTCTGTATATACAGATCTATATAATCCGACCCCCAGCACTCTATATACAGATCTATATAATCCGACCCCAGCACTCTGTATATACAGATCTATATCATCCGACCCCCAGCACTCTGTATATACAGATCTATAGAATCCGACCCCCAGCACTCTGTATATACAGATCTATATAATCCGACCCCCAGCACTCTGTATATACAGATCTATAGAATCCGACCCCCAGCACTCTGTATATACAGATCTATATCATCCGACCCCCAGCACTCTGTATATACAGATCTATATAATCCGACCCCCAGCACTCTGTATATACAGATCTATAGAATCCGACCCCCAGCACTCTGTATATACAGATCTATATAATCCGACCCCCAGCACTCTGTATATACAGATCTATAGAATCCGACCCCCAGCACTCTGTATATACAGATCTATATCATCCGACCCCCAGCACTCTGTATATACAGATCTATATCATCCGACCCCCAACACTCTGATGTCACTCTTTGAGAATATGGGGGGCTCCATCCCAAAAAGGTATTTGGTCAGAATCCGTACAATAGACAAAAGATTTGGGGGGCGGAGCCATAAGACAAAATATTACAGAACACATGCAAAAAAATGACATTTAACTCCTGCAAGGCTGCACATATACATATATATATATATACACACATACATATACATATACATATATATATATACATATATATATATATATATATATATATATATATATATATATATATATATATATATATATATATATATATATATATACTCATACACACACATATACGGTATATACTCGAGTATAAGACGAGGCCCTAATTTACCACAAAAAAAAAAAATGGGAAAAACGTATTGACCCGAGTATAAGACGAGGGTGAGAAATTTGCAGCTACTGTAAGTGGAAAAGAGGGTCAACAATGCCCATTTGCAGCCTCACTGTGCCCATTTGCAGCCATAGGTCCCCTGAACTTCACACTCGGTAGTTAAGGGTTCCTAGATGCCCCCTGAGCTGCAGCCAAAATTTGGGGTCTCTGAACCCAAAGGGTCCCGAAATGACATTGCTGCAGATGGACACAGTTGACCGAATTTGGGGCCCCGTATCTCGGGGCCACTTAGTGCTAGGAACTTCAGCTTTGGATATGTTGTGGTACCAGTTCCACTGGGTTTGCACACTAAATTTGGAGTTCCTAGCACTAAGTGACCCTGAGATACAGGGCTCCCAATTCGGTTCGGAAAATGAAATTTTTTGCTGCAGAAAAGTGCTTGACTCGAGTATATACACGGTACTCATATACACACACATACACACACACATACACACATACATACATACATACACACACACACTATATATTGAACTGCAATTATGTACCCAACCAAGTCAGTGCCCAACCCCGGGATCATTCTCGGGGGACCATCGGTCAGGGGTGTCCACTAAATAGGACATCACTTTCTAACTGTGACCTTCAAACCCCCACCAAGGAAATTGGCGCAGCCAATAAGAAGATACCGGATAGTTTGGCAGCATTTGTTTTATTTTAAAAACATAAAGAAGTGCAATAAGATGTGCAAAGTAGTGCAAAATCCTCATTGGGACTAAAAAAATCAAGTTTGTACATAATAAAACAAATACTGATAGCATTGGGGGGGGGGGGGGGGTGACATCTAAAATCTGTTTGTCAAGCCAGCAAAACCCCACCTTGGAGGGTGGCCATCTGTCTGGAATGTTCCACGAGGCACAATGGAGGCTCCTGCAGTGATTCTGGATATCATCAATCAATTGCTTGGCTGAGAATCGGGAAATTGTTCTCATAGAAACTCTTCATTATTGTACAAAACTCACCAAATCCCACCACCACACCAAAACACGTCAGGACAACACAGTACTGAGGACATCTGGGTGAAAGTTCTCATTAGATGTCTCCAAAAAAACAAAACAAAACATCTAATTCTACGTAAAATTAAGTACAAGTTCAACCGGCTAAGTTCTTGAAAGTCATCTCATAAAATGGCCGAGTTGTGGTCAACGCATCTTACAATTGGACAAAGGGCTGCCTGAGCCCACCATCAGTGAGGCAGCAAATGAGGAGGCTGGGGATAGGATACGATCATCATGACAAGGAGGCCTGGGATGCGATACCATCGTCATGGTCCCATTTCATAACGGTTCCCAGAAGACCATCCAGAACAGTCTTTAGACTGAGGAGGAACCCTTTCAGCCATGCATGAAGAAGCCCCAGTGTCCAATCATCCATCCCCAACTTCCAGCTAAAGTTGTTTCTTGAAGCTGGTGAAAGTTCTGTATGGAGTATGACCAATCACAATACAGCAAGGAGTTCTCAGACAGTACACATTGCTTCCTGCTATGCATAGTCACATAAGGAAGAAGACTTCAGGGGGTCACAGCAGGACACCATCTAAGTGAGAAGAGACAAC
This sequence comes from Lithobates clamitans, assembly GCA_037952925.1. NCBI lineage: Eukaryota > Metazoa > Chordata > Amphibia > Anura > Ranidae > Lithobates > Lithobates clamitans. The sequence continues at coordinate 3,743 of JBBGZY010003503.1, read as the reverse complement.
ACCCTCTATGCCAGTCGTTCCCGATGGGAGATTGGCCTATATTTGTCCATCATCCCGATATAGTGTTGGTGGTGGTGGTGGTGGGGGGGGGGGGGGGGGAAGGGGTTGGCACATTGATATCTGGTGGAAGCCAATAAACATGAAGCATTATAGCACCGACATGTACATCAGATAGTCAGGAGCAGCAAAATCTACGGCTGGTTAGAGAGACCTCTTTGAGGCCATTTTCAGGTTTGTTGGCTCTTCCAATCAAAATTAGGAGTCTTTTCTCCAAGTTTAAAACTTTGTAATAAAATAAATCTCTTCTAAAAAACACTAAATACATTATTTTCTTCATGAAATCCATCTAAAAAAAAGTCAAACTTTTTACAGCTGGTCAGGTAATGTCCCTCCCCAGAAGCAGCAAATCCTTAAATCCATCTTCTCTTCCACAACAGCAGAGGTGTCAATCCCAATCCTACATGACAGCGATAAAAAAAAAAACAAAAAAAAAAAAAAAAACACCCACACACATCATGGTCTCAGCAGCACCGCAGGGGCAGGTCCATCTCCAGGCCCACCCCCTTAAGCTGTAATAGGTGTTCGGTCACTGAGGACATTGCCACTCATACAAGCCTCTGCCCAGACCTGATCAGGTATTGATGGAAGAATGCTGGGTGGACAACATCTCCAGGGTGACTGGTCAACACATCAAATACACTCTTGTTGGGTGGCACAGCCCTCAGCATGCTATCAAGATCCAGTGAAGGTGCTGGTGGGCATGGTGGCTCTGGATGGCTCTTTGCTGGTTGTGACAACAGTCCCCCAGTACGTTGGGCTCATGTATGGAGAAGACCCATAGTTGTAGTACCCAAACTGGGAAAGGGGGAAAAAAGGGAGGAACGTTTGGTGGGGCAACCACGTTGGGTGGGGCACCCTTGGTGTAAGAAGTGGGTAAGTCAGAGGCCCAAAAAGGCATCTTAGCAGGAGGCTCGCATCTCTCGGGATCAGAGTCCGAAGAGGAGATGCTTCGGAGGTCATCATCCCCTCTTGTGTGCTTTGTTGGCAAGACAAGACCTTGGAGGAGAATTTCCGGGAATTATTATATCTCCATCAGAACTATGAGGAGAAATGGTGGAAAGGCTGGCACAGGAGGAAGAGTACAGGGACTGAGGAACTGAAGTGCTGGGACTGCTGGAACGCTGGAACAACGCGAGTTAGAATTATAGAGCGGAGGATTTGCTGGCCAAATGTTCTCAGGCAGGGATTGGGAATTGTTCTTTCTGCCCTCCAAAGACTTTGAGACATCCGCCAAGTCAACATCCTGCAGGTCATGGAGTAAAGAGTCGATCATGAAGGATGTGTTGAGTTTGCTGATCATATTGCTTTGATGGGAATGGTCCACCAGGGGCAAGGAGCTGGCAGGAGAGAAGCTACTGGATGGCATCTCCTGGTACACCTCTTCACCCAGCTCTGTAGTTGAGATTGTGCAGGATGTAGGGGGACAGGTCCTGGACAAAAGGGATTGGTCCACTACGTGCCATCATTGTGTTCTGCAACTTCATGGCATCCAGAGGGATCTGGGTCACATCCACCGTCCAAAAGTTCCCCTTGCCTGAGGTTTCCCCGGGTCCTTCAGCACCTACAAGAGATATAAAGACGCATCAAACCTTCTCAGAACCCAAAACCAAAAAGACACAACAATGAAATGTGGCAGAAGAATGTGCAATTCTCTGATAGAAATAGAGATTTACATTTTAGACGGATGTTACAGAAGTTGTGTTGAGAGTCTAAAAATGACTGAGCCATCCAATAGAATGAGAAAACTTCAGAAACCTTTCTAACAAAAGAACCCTGAGAATTCTTAGAAGCCGGAGGTCACCCAACTACAAAAAAGGAAGTCACAGCTCAACCTGACATGACCGATCGCAGAAACATCACCCATTTAGATAGATTACCATTTCCATGTAAGAAGCAAAACTATTTACCTGGGAGCAGTCCCATATGTAACATGACCCAAGACCTTGCAATAGACCTTTCCTCAAGAGAGCCTCACCGTGAAACACTGAGAACCCCACCCCAAATCAAGAACCCACCAATCAAGAAAACCCCACCCCAAAATCAAGAAAACCCCACCCCAAAATCAAGAAAACCCCACCCCAAAATCAAGAAACCCCACCCCAAAATCAAGAAAACCCCACCCCAAAATCAAGAAAACCCCACCCCAAAATCAAGAAAACCCCACCCCAAAATCAGAAAAACCCACCCCAAAATCAAGAAAACCCCACCCCAAAATCAAGAAAACCCCACCCCCAAAATCAAGAAAACCCCACCCCAAAATCAAGAAAACCCCACCCAAAATCAAGAAAACCCTTGGTCTGGATATTTTTACATTGACCAGTAGGACTATGCATATACCATACCTGTGGGATGCCTCTAGAAGCTGGAAATCTCTATATTAGTCACTGCTGCTACACAGCTACTACACCACTACTACAGTGATCTCCTGTACATTTGGGGTCCCACTGCATTGTGAACACAAATCCGGCTGCTGGGCACGGGAACCTTTCAGATAATGCTTTCTATTATCCCAATGCATGCAAAGTGTTCTTTGAGTGTATGAGGTGCAGAGGCGAGGTGCTGACATCATGATCTGTACCTCAGCCAATCAGAGAACACTTTGCATTCACCGAGAAAGTAGAAAGTGTTCTCTGAAAGGTTCCCGTGCCCAGCAGCCGGCTTTCTCTTTCTAAAATGCAGCAGGACAACAACTCGGCACAGGACCCCGAATGTACTGGAGATCACTGTAGTAGCAGTGTAGTAGTGGTGTAGTAGGGGAGTATTAACGGTGTAGCAGTGGTGTTATAGTAGTCATGGAAGTACTGGTATAGTAGGGGAGTAGTAGTCATGTAGTAGAGGAGTATTAGTGGTGTAATAGTGATGTAGTAGGGGGAGTAGTCCCATAGTAGGAGAGTAGTAGTAGTGGCGTATTTGTGGTGATATAGTATTCATGTAATAGGGGAGTAGTAGGAAAGTAGTAGTAGTGGAGTATTTGTGGTGATATAGTAGGGAGTAGTAGCAGTGGTAGTAGGGAAGTAGTAGTGGTATAATAATGTTATAGTCCCTAGTAGGAGAGTAATAGCAGTGTAGTATTAGTAGTGTAATAGTGATATAGTATTCATGTAGTAGTGGTGTAGTAGGAGAGTAGTAGCAGTGTAGTAGTCATGTAGTAGCATTGTAGCAAGGACGTCTACCACAGCGATTTCCAACTTCTAGGAGGGACCCCCCCTCCCTGTGTATGGTGTATGCATGGTTGCCCAAACTAACTCTGCAAAAAATGACATCCTGGATGTCAACTTTAAAATCTGATTGCTAGCTCTTTGAGCAACCAATCACTTTGTTGTCCTTTTTTCTTATTTTTGGGAACTTTTTGCCACTCAGATCAGGGTCAGAGGTCACTTTCAGCGGCTGTTCCATCCATAGCAACTTTTTTTTGTTGCATGCTTCCCTCTAAAAAATAAAAATCGGGTAATTTCTGGGGTATTATTTTTGGGGGTTCTAGAACGGTTATTTTATGTTGATGGGGCCTTTATTTCAGATTAAGCTAAATGGACACCTTAAGTACCTCCCATTAGAACATCCAGTAAGTGTGGGCCCCGCCTCCCTCATTTGTCCTCCTGCTGATCATCTTGCTTTTTCCTGATTAATGAGATTGGCAGCGGGAGGAGAAGAGGGACCTCCACATGTCAGGCAAACTAATCCTG
>JBBGZY010003502.1:0-75753 GCA_037952925.1 Lithobates clamitans | reverse complement strand
ATATGAGGTGTGAGGAGGATCAGAGGGGACATCACATGGGACCGAGGAGGAGAGATATAGGAGGTGTGAGGAGGATCAGAGGGGACATCACATGGGACCGAGGAGGAGATATATATGAGGTGTGAGGAGGATCAGAGGGGACATCACATGGGACCGAGGAGGAGATATATATGAGGTGTGAGGAGGATCAGAGGGGACATCACATGGGACCGAGGAGGAGAGATATATGAGGTGTGAGGAGGATCAGAGGGGACATCACATGAGACCGAGGAGGAGAGATATATGAGGTGTGAGGAGGATCAGAGGGGACATCACATGGGACCGAGGAGGAGAGATATGAGGTGTGAGGAGGATCAGAGGGGACATCACATGGGACCGAGGAGGAGAGATATATGAGGTGTGAGGAGGATCAGAGGGGACATCACATGGACCGAGGAGGAGATATATATGAGGTGTGAGGAGGATCAGAGGGGACATCACATGGGACCGAGGAGGAGAGATATATGAGGTGTGAGGAGGATCAGAGGGGACATCACATGGGACCGAGGAGGAGAGATATATGAGGTGTGAGGAGGATCAGAGGGGACATCACATGGGACCGAGGAGGAGATATATATGAGGTGTGAGGAGGATCAGAGGGGACATCACATGGGACCGAGGAGGAGAGATATATGAGGTGTGAGGAGGATCAGAGGGGACATCACATGGGACCGAGGAGGAGAGATATATGAGGTGTGAGGAGGATCAGAGGGGACATCACATGGGACCGAGGAGGAGATATATATGAGGTGTGAGGAGGATCAGAGGGGACATCACATGGGACCGAGGAGGAGGAGAGATATATGAGGTGTGAGGAGGATCAGAGGGGACATCACATGGGACCGAGGAGGAGAGATATGTAGGTGTGAGGAGGATCAGAGGGGACATCACATGGGACCGAGGAGGAGAGATATATGAGGTGTGAGGAGGATCAGAGGGGACATCACATGGGACCGAGGAGGAGAGATATATGAGGTGTGAGGAGGATCAGAGGGGACATCACATGGGACCGAGGAGGAGAGATATATGAGGTGTGAGGAGGATCAGAGGGGACATCACATGGGACCGAGGAGGAGATATATATGAGGTGTGAGGAGGATCAGAGGGGACATCACATGGGACCGAGGAGGAGAGATATATGAGGTGTGAGGAGGATCAGAGGGGACATCACATGGGACCGAGGAGGAGAGATATATGAGGTGTGAGGAGGATCAGAGGGGACATCACATGGGACCGAGGAGGAGATATATATGAGGTGTGAGGAGGATCAGAGGGGACATCACATGGGACCGAGGAGGAGAGATATATGAGGTGTGAGGAGGATCAGAGGGGACATCACATGGGACCGAGGAGGAGATATATATGAGGTGTGAGGAGGATCAGAGGGGACATCACATGGGACCGAGGAGGAGAGATATATGAGGTGTGAGGAGGATCAGAGGGGACATCACATGGGACCGAGGAGGAGAGATATATGAGGTGTGAGGAGGATCAGAGGGGACATCACATGGGACCGAGGAGGAGATATATATGAGGTGTGAGGAGGATCAGAGGGGACATCACATGGGACCGAGGAGGAGAGATATATGAGGTGTGAGGAGGATCAGAGGGGACATCACATGGGACCGAGGAGGAGAGATATATGAGGTGTGAGAAGGATCAGAGGGGACATCACATGGGACCGAGGAGGAGAGATATATGAGGTGTGAGGAGGATCAGAGGGGACATCACATGGGACCGAGGAGGAGATATATATGAGGTGTGAGGAGGATCAGAGGGGACATCACATGGGACCGAGGAGGAGAGATATATGAGGTGTGAGGAAGGATCAGAGGGGACATCACATGGGACCGAGGAGGAGAGATATATGAGGTGTGAGGAGGATCAGAGGGGACATCACATGGGACCGAGGAGGAGATATATATGAGGTGTGAGAAGGATCAGAGGGGACATCACATGGGACCGAGGAGGAGATATATATGAGGTGTGAGAAGGATCAGAGGGGACATCACATGGGACCGAGGAGGAGAGATATATGAGGTGTGAGAAGGATCAGAGGGGACATCACATGGGACCGAGGAGGAGATATATATGAGGTGTGAGGAAGGATCAGAGGGGACATCACATGGGACCGAGGAGGAGAGATATATGAGGTGTGAGGAGGATCAGAGGGGACATCACATGAGACCGAGGAGGAGATATATATGAGGTGTGAGGAGGATCAGAGGGGACATCACATGGGACCGAGGAGGAGATATATATGAGGTGTGAGGAGGATCAGAGGGGACATCACATGGGACCGAGGAGGAGATATATATGAGGTGTGAGGAGGATCAGAGGGGACATCACATGGGACCGAGGAGGAGAGATATATGAGGTGTGAGGAGGATCAGAGGGGACATCACATGGGACCGAGGAGGAGAGATATATGAGGTGTGAGGAGGATCAGAGGGGACATCACATGGGACCGAGGAGGAGATATATATGAGGTGTGAGAAGGATCAGAGGGGACATCACATGGGACCGAGGAGGAGATATATATGAGGTGTGAGGAGGATCAGAGGGGACATCACATGGGACCGAGGAGGAGAGATATATCAGGTGTGAGGAGGATCAGAGGGGACATCACATGAGACCGAGGAGGAGAGATATATGAGGTGTGAGGAGGATCAGAGGGGACATCACATGGGACCGAGGAGGAGAGATATATGAGGTGTGAGGAGGATCAGAGGGGACATCACATGGGACCGAGGAGGAGAGATATATGAGGTGTGAGGAGGATTAGAGGGGACATCACATGGGACCGAGGAGGAGAGATATATGAGGTGTGAGGAGGATCAGAGGGGACATCACATGGGACCGAGGAGGAGAGATATATGAGGTGTGAGGAGGATCAGAGGGGACATCACATGGGACCGAGGAGGAGATATATATGAGGTGTGAGGAGGATCAGAGGGGACATCACATGGGACCGAGGAGGAGATATATATGAGGTGTGAGGAGGATCAGAGGGGACATCACATGGGACCGAGGAGGAGAGATATATGAGGTGTGAGGAGGATCAGAGGGGACATCACATGGGACCGAGGAGGAGAGATATATGAGGTGTGAGGAGGATCAGAGGGGACATCACATGGGACCGAGGAGGAGATATATATGAGGTGTGAGGAGGATCAGAGGGGACATCACATGGGACCGAGGAGGAGAGATATAGGAGGTGTGAGGAGGATCAGAGGGGACATCACATGGGACCGAGGAGGAGATATATATGAGGTGTGAGGAGGATCAGAGGGGACATCACATGGGACCGAGGAGGAGAGATATATGAGGTGTGAGGAGGATCAGAGGGGACATCACATGGGACCGAGGAGGAGAGATATATGAGGTGTGAGGAGGATCAGAGGGGACATCACATGGGACCGAGGAGGAGAGATATATGAGGTGTGAGGAGGATCAGAGGGGACATCACATGGGACCGAGGAGGAGAGATATAGGAGGTGTGAGGAGGATCAGAGGGGACATCACATGGGACCAAGGAGGAGATATATATGAGGTGTGAGGAGGATCAGAGGGGACATCACATGGGACCGAGGAGGAGATATATATGAGGTGTGAGGAGGATCAGAGGGGACATCACATGGGACCGAGGAGGAGAGATATATGAGGTGTGAGGAGGATCAGAGGGGACATCACATGGGACCGAGGAGGAGAGATATATGAGGTGTGAGGAGGATCAGAGGGGACATCACATGGGACCGAGGAGGAGAGATATAGGAGGTGTGAGGAGGATCAGAGGGGACATCACATGGGACCGAGGAGGAGATATATATGAGGTGTGAGGAGGATCAGAGGGGACATCACATGGGACCGAGGAGGAGATATATATGAGGTGTGAGGAGGATCAGAGGGGACATCACATGGGACCGAGGAGGAGATATATATGAGGTGTGAGGAGGATCAGAGGGGACATCACATGGGACCGAGGAGGAGAGATATAGGGGGTGTGAGGAGGATCAGAGGGGACATCACATGGGACCGAGGAGGAGATATATATGAGGTGTGAGGAGGATCAGAGGGGACATCACATGGGACCGAGGAGGAGAGATATATGAGGTGTGAGGAGGATCAGAGGGGACATCACATGGGACCGAGGAGGAGATATATATGAGGTGTGAGGAGGATCAGAGGGGATATCACATGGGACCGAGGAGGAGAGATATATGAGGTGTGAGGAGGATCAGAGGTATCATCACATGGAACCGAGGAGGAGAGATATATGAGGTGTGAGGAGGATCAGAGGTATCATCACATGGGACCGAGGAGGAGAGATATATGAGGTGTGAGGAGGATCAGAGGTATTATCACATGGGACCGAGGAGGAGAGATATGAGGTGTGAGGAGGATCTGAGGGGACATCACAAGAGACCGAGGAAGAAAGATATGAGGTGTGAGGAGGATCTGAAGGGAATTCACCTGGGACTGAGGAGGAGAGATAATGAGGTGTGAGGAGGATCACAGTGAACGTCATATGGGACTGAGGAGGAGAGACGTAAGGAGGATCAAATGGGACTTCAAACAGGACAGGTATGTAGAAAGAGGAGAGGTAGAGATGTGGAGGATCTGAGGGGGATATCAGGGCAGATGTGTAGGACGAGGAGGGCAAGAGGTGTGGGAGATCTGAGGAGACATCAGGCAGGAAAGATCTGTAGGACGAGAAAGGGATTGGGTGTGGGGGATTGGATGGGACATCAGGCAGGAGAGATCAGTAGGACTAGGATAGGAAGAGATCAGAGGATTGGAGGGGACATCGGGCAGGACAGATCTCTAGGACTTGATATGAGAGGTGTGGAGAGCCAGAAGTTATGTCGGAGGAGACAGGTCTGTAGAATTTTGAGGGAAGAGATATGAGAGATGTGAGGGATTGGAGGGGACATCGGGCAGGACAGATCTCTAGGACGCGGAGGAAAGAGATATGAGAGGTGGAGAGTCGGAGGTTATGTCAGATGAGATAGGTCTGTAGGACTCAGAGGGAGGAGGTATGAAAGGTATGAGGGATTGGAGGGGACATCGGGCAGGACAGATCTCTAGGACGCGAAGGAAAGAGATATGAGAGGTGGAGAGTCGGAGGTTATGTCAGATGAGATAGGTCTGTAGGACTCGGAGGGAGGAGGTATGAAAGGTGTGAGGGATTGGAGGGGACATCGGGCAGGAAAGATCTCTAGGACTCCAAGGGAAGAAATATGAGAGGTGTTGAGGATCTGAGGGGACATCAGACAGGACAGATCTGTAGGACAGGAAGGGGATAGGGTGTGGGGGATTAGAGATACCGGTCAGGACAGATCTCTAGGACTCGGAGGGAAGAGATATGAGAGGTGGAGAGTCGGAGGTTATGTCAGATGAGATAGGTCTGTAGGACTCGGAGGGAAGAGGTATGAAAGGTGTGAGGGATTGGAGGGGACATCGGGCAGGAAAGATCTCTAGGACTCCAAGGGAAGAAATATGAGAGGTGTTGAGGATCTGAGGGGACATCAGACAGGACAGATCTGTAGGACAGGAAGGGGATAGGGTGTGGGGAATTGGAGATACCGGTCAGGACAGATCTCTAGGACTCGGAGGGAAGAGATATGAGAGGTGTGAGGATTTGGAGGGGACATTGGTCAGGACATATCTGTAGGACTTGGAGGTGTGAAGGATCAGAGGTTTATCGGATGAGATAGATTTTGTAGGACTAGAATAGATGTCGAAGCTTTGTCACGTCTTCCTTGTCACATAGATATGATGATTTGGGTATTTTTCTAATCAAAGTCTGTTTTCTTTTTTTGTCTTTTAAGGGTAACCTACCTTCTCTTTCTTTTCCTCACCTCCCTCCACCTTTATGCAAATTACAGAGCTGTGCGCTCAGTTGTCATGGACACTCTTAACCAGTCACGGCTTAGTATCATCCTGGAACATTTTTTGCAACAGGGACGGATTCTTAGACCAGCTGAAGCTAATTGCATGGAGCCGCTATTACCTGGTATGTCGTTTATTGGAGGGCACATTTATCAGCTCTGAGTAGTTGTGGTGGTGTGATAGGTCATGATGTTCCTCTCTCCAGTTGTGGTGGTGTGATAGGTCATGATGTTCTTTTCTCCAGTTGTGGTGTGATAGGCCATAGTGTTCTCTCCAGTCTTTGTGGTGTGATAGGTCATAGTGTTCTTCTCTCCAGTCTTTGTGGTGTGATAGGTCATAGTGTTCTCTCTAGTTGTGGTGGTGTGATAGGTCATAGTGTTCTCTCCAGTTTTTGTGGTGTGATAGGTCATAGTGTTCTCTCCAGTTGTGGTGGTGTGATAGGTCATAGTGTTCTTCTCTCCAGTCTTTGTGGTGTGATAGGTCATAGTGTTCCTCTCTCTAGTCTTTGTGGTGTGATAGGTCATAGTGTTCTTCTCTCCAGTCTTTGTGGTGTGATAGGTCATAGTGTTCTCTCCAGTTGTGGTGGTGTGATAGGTCATAGTGTTCTCTCCAGTTTTTGTGGTGTGATAGGTCATAGTGTTCTCTCCAGTTGTGGTGGTGTGATAGGTCATAGTGTTCTTCTCTCCAGTCTTTGTGGTGTGATAGGTCATAGTGTTCTTCTCTCCAGTCTTTGTGGTATGATAGGTCATAGTGTTCTTCTCTCCAGTCTTTGTGGTGTGATAGGTCATAGTGTTCTCTCCAGTTGTGGTGGTGTGATAGGTCATAGTGTTCTTCTCTCCAGTCTTTGTGGTGTGATAGGTCATAGTGTTCTCTCCAGTTTTTGTGGTGTGATAGGTCATAGTGTTCTCTCCAGTTGTGGTGGTGTGATAGGTCATAGTGTTCTTCTCTCCAGTCTTTGTGGTGTGATAGGTCATAGTGTTCCTCTCTCTAGTCTTTGTGGTGTGATAGGTCATAGTGTTCTTCTCTCCAGTCTTTGTGGTGTGATAGGTCATAGTGTTCTCTCTAGTTGTGGTGGTGTGATAGGTCATAGTGTTCTCTCCAGTTTTTGTGGTGTGATAGGTCATAGTGTTCTCTCCAGTTGTGGTGGTGTGATAGGTCATAGTGTTCTTCTCTCCAGTCTTTGTGGTGTGATAGGTCATAGTGTTCTTCTCTCCAGTCTTTGTGGTATGATAGGTCATAGTGTTCTTCTCTCCAGTCTTTGTGGTGTGATAGGTCATAGTGTTCTCTCCAGTTGTGGTGGTGTGATAGGTCATAGTGTTCTTCTCTCCAGTCTTTGTGGTGTGATAGGTCATAGTGTTCTTCTCTCCAGTCTTTGTGGTATGATAGGTCATAGTGTTCTTCTCTCCAGTCTTTGTGGTGTGATAGGTCATAGTGTTCTTCTCTCCAGTCTTTGTGGTGTGATAGGTCATAGTGTTCTTCTCTCCAGTCTTTGTGGTGTGATAGGTCATAGTGTTCTTCTCTCCAGTCTTTGTGGTATGATAGGTCATAGTGTTCTTCTCTCCAGTCTTTGTGGTGTGATAGGTCATAGTGTTCTCTCCAGTTGTGGTGGTGTGATAGGTCATAGTGTTCTTCTCTCCAGTCTTTGTGGTGTGATAGGTCATAGTGTTCTCTCCAGTTGTGGTGGTGTGATAGGTCATAGTGTTCTTCTCTCCAGTCTTTGTGGTGTGATAGGTCATAATGTTCCTCTCTCTAGTCTTTGTGGTGTGATAGGTCATAGTGTTCTTCTCTCCAGTCTTTGTGGTGTGATAGGTCATAATGTTCCTCTCTCTAGTCTTTGTGGTGTGATAGGTCATAGTGTTCTTCTCTCCAGTCTTTGTGGTGTGATAGGTCATAGTGTTCTTCTCTCCAGTCTTTGTGGTGTGATAGGCCATAGTGTTCTCTCCAGTCTTTGTGGTGTGATAGGTCATAGTGTTCTTCTTCTCTCCAGTCTTTGTGGTGTGATAGGTCATAGTGTTCTTCTCTCCAGTCTTTGTGGTGTGATAGGTCATAGTGTTCTTCTCTCCAGTCTTTGTGGTATGATAGGTCATAGTGTTCTTCTCTCCAGTCTTTGTGGTATGATAGGTCATAGTGTTCTTCTCTCCAGTCTTTGTGGTGTGATAGGTCATAGTGTTCTCTCTAGTTGTGGTGGTGTGATAGGTCATAGTGTTCTCTCCAGTTTTTGTGGTGTGATAGGTCATAGTGTTCTCTCCAGTTGTGGTGGTGTGATAGGTCATAGTGTTCTTCTCTCCAGTCTTTGTGGTGTGATAGGTCATAGTGTTCTCTCCAGTTGTGGTGGTGTGATAGGTCATAATGTTCCTCTCTCTAGTCTTTGTGGTGTGATAGGTCATAGTGTTCTTCTCTCCAGTCTTTGTGGTGTGATAGGTCATAGTGTTCTTCTCTCCAGTCTTTGTGGTGTGATAGGCCATAGTGTTCTCTCCAGTCTTTGTGGTGTGATAGGTCATAGTGTTCTTCTTCTCTCCAGTCTTTGTGGTGTGATAGGTCATAGTGTTCTCTCCAGTTGTGGTGGTGTGATAGATCATAGTGTTCTCTCCAGTTGTGGTGGTGTGATAGGTCATAGTGTTCTTCTCTCCAGTCTTTGTGGTGTGATAGGTCATAGTGTTCTCTCCAGTTGTGGTGGTGTGATAGATCATAGTGTTCTCTCCAGTTGTGGTGGTGTGATAGGTCATAGTGTTCTTCTCTCCAGTCTTTGTGGTGTGATAGGTCATAGTGTTCTTCTCTCCAGTCTTTGTGGTGTGATAGGTCATAATGTTCCTCTCTCTAGTCTTTGTGGTGTGATAGGTCATAATGTTCCTCTCTCTAGTCTTTGTGGTGTGATAGGTCATAGTGTTCTTCTCTCCAGTCTTTGTGGTGTGATAGGTCATAGTGTTCTTCTCTCCAGTCTTTGTGGTGTGATAGGCCATAGTGTTCTCTCCAGTCTTTGTGGTGTGATAGGTCATAGTGTTCTTCTTCTCTCCAGTCTTTGTGGTGTGATAGGTCATAGTGTTCTCTCCAGTTGTGGTGGTGTGATAGATCATAGTGTTCTCTCCAGTTGTGGTGGTGTGATAGGTCATAGTGTTCTTCTCTCCAGTCTTTGTGGTGTGATAGGTCATAGTGTTCTTCTCTCCAGTCTTTGTGGTGTGATAGGTCATAGTGTTCTTCTCTCCAGTCTTTGTGGTGTGATAGGTCATAGTGTTCTCTCCAGTTGTGGTGGTGTGATAGGTCATAGTGTTCTTCTCTCCAGTCTTTGTGGTGTGATAGGTCATAGTGTTCTCTCCAGTCTTTGTGGTGTGATAGGTCATAGTGTTCTCTCCAGTTGTGGTGGTGTGATAGATCATAGTGTTCTCTCCAGTTGTGGTGGTGTGATAGGTCATAGTGTTCTTCTCTCCAGTCTTTGTGGTGTGATAAGTCATAGTGTTCTCTCCAGTCTTTGTGGTGTGATAGGTCATAGTGTTCTCTCCAGTCTTTGTGGTGTGATAGGTCATAGTGTTCTCTCCAGTTGTGGTGGTGTGATAGGTCATAGTGTTCTCTCCAGTCTTTGTGGTGTGATAGGTCATAGTGTTCTCTCCAGTCTTTGTGGTGTGATAGGTCATAGTGTTCTCTCCAGTTGTGGTGGTGTGATAGGTCATAGTGTTCTTCTCTCCAGTCTTTGTGGTGTGATAGGTCATAATGTTCCTCTCTCTAGTCTTTGTGGTGTGATAGGTCATAGTGTTCTCTCCAGTTTTTGTGGTGTGATAGGTCATAGTGTTCTCTCTAGTTGTGGTGGTGTGATAGGTCATAGTGTTCTCTCTAGTTGTGGTGGTGTGATAGGTCATAGTGTTCTTCTCTCCAGTCTTTGTGGTGTGATAGGTCATAATGTTCCTCTCTCTAGTCTTTGTGGTGTGATAGGTCATAGTGTTCTTCTCTCCAGTCTTTGTGATGGTGTGATAGATCATAATGTTCGTCTCTTCAGTCTTTGTGATGGTGTGATAGATCATAATGTTCGTCTCTCCAGTCTTTGTGGTGGTGTGGAAAAGGGGGGGAGGGGATTGCTGCGCTAAACCGCTCTGTGTAAAGCTGCTGACACTAAAACAAACAAAGTCCAGGTAAATGTGATAAAAAAAGTAGCGCTGAATATATCAATGGGACACCATATGTATGGTGGACTAAACATATGTGAAATAATACAAAATCGTGAATTCAAAAAAAGTGCTGTACACAGAAATATGAACTTTTAGCATATAGATGAATACAATGATCGAATGCCCCGTGAAGGTGACAAAAGCGAAATATAGTGTCCAAACAATAACATAAATGTGTCTAAACTCCAAAAGGAGGAGAAGTATTTAGACTTCATAAAGCATATGTCCAATCATATAATTGATAATTAATCCTCAGTGACAAATGATGTGGCAATGCAGACGAGGAACTGGCTGTGTGGCACATTCAAAACAGGACGGACATTCTTCTGATGGATAGTTGTAGATAAATACTTCTTACCAGACAAGGTGGACCCATACAGGCAGTGGGTCAATCAAGCTTATTTCAGCCAAAAGCCAGATGGTCAACGATGACCTGCACCATATGGAGCCTTTTTTCCTTTTTTTGCATTACGGTCCGAAAGTGAAAGCATTCCATTCATTGTTGGTTCTTGGCACGGACCCTCCATCGAGGTCCAACCCATATTAGGTCTGAAGATTCGCTTGAACTCCGGATACTTGGCTGTGTCATACTTCCTGGATTCATTCCTGTCCATTGACTGAACGTCTGCATCTGGAGTGACCCTTCAACATGTTCCAATCGTTTCCAAGTTGGTATCATTGTTGACTATCTGGCTTTTGGCCGATATAAGCTCGATTGACCGTATGGCAGGTGGGTCCACCTTGTCTGGTAAAAAGTATTTCTCTACAACTTTCCATTAGAAGAATGTCCGTCCTGTTTTGAATGTGCCACACAGCCAGTTCCTCGTCTGCATTGCCACATCATTTGTCACTGAGCATTTATTATCAGTTATTTGATTGGACATATGCTTTATGAAGTTTAAATACAGTACTTCTCCTCCTTTTGGCGTTTAGACACATTTATGTTATTGTTTGGACACTATATTTTGCTTTTGTCACCTTCATGGGGCATTCGATCATTGTATTCATCTATATGTTAACAGTTCATATTTCTGTGTACAGCACTTGTTTTGAATTCACGATTTTGTATTATTTCACATATGTTTAGTCCACCATACATATGGTGTCCTATTGATATATTCAGCGTTACACTTTTATCACATTTGTGGTGGTGTGATGGTTTATAGTGTTCTTCTCTCCGGTTGTGGTGGTGTGGTAGGTCACGGTGTTCTTCTCTGCAGTTGTGGTGTGGTAGGTGTCATGGACCCCCGTCCTCAACAGGATTATGTCTGCCGTATACGCTTCCTTTTGTCCGGTACCAGCATGATCCAGGATCCCTTAGCCCACCCAGTCAATTGTCGAAGTATCAGTGTAGGGTGATAACAAACATAAGACTGTTTATTCAAACAAAGGTACAAAGAGATCTACACTCAGGGGACAATTCCTCCTTCTTTGCATAATGACTCAGGGCGGGGTAAACTTTACCTCCTTCAGTAACAAGAGACACACAGGTGGATTCAAACTTCTCATCAGTATAACATCTTAGCAGGGAGGGCTGTTGGAGGAATTCCCCCCCCCCCCTCCCTCCACCCTACCCCCGGTTTACATGCTAGAAACACGTATACCTCCCATAATAGGTTGCTCCCAAGGCAGACACAAACAATAGAACAATGGAACACAGCCACACCTCAAACGATCTAGTAAAAAGTCTACAACAGTTTATGAGACCAAGCTCATACAATATTCCAGCAGTTGGAAAGGTGGAATTAATTTATCTTCATTATCATTTTGAAGTATATAGTTTTCAGAAATGTTACTGTCCCAAGTGAAAGAGCTCCTTCAATCCTTCAACACAAACCACACATATAAGACCCTGGATAACAGGGGTAAAAGGAAATGCTGAGTCCGGTGTGGTTTTATGGTGAGTCAGGTTAGTGCAGACCCAACTGGGGCTCTCGGGCTCCCTGTGCCCCTAATAGACACAGGGTGACTTACACATGGGAGGGGCCGGGGGAGCTGGACAAGGAGTTTCCAGAACTCTCTAATGTAAGCTGGGTTCCACAAGCCCTCCGCCTAAAGTGACTCCTACCACAGTAGGTCAAGATGTTCTCTCCAGTTGTGATGTGGTAGGTCATGATGTTCTTCTCTCAAGTTGTGGTGTGGTAGGTCATCGTGTTCTTCTCTCCAGTTGTGAAGTGGTAGGTCATCGTGTTCTTCTCTCCAGTTGTGATGTGGTAGGTCATGATGTTCTTCTCTCCAGTTGTGGTGTGGTAGGTCATGATGGTCTTCTCTCCAGTTGTGGTGTGGTAGGTCATGATGTTCTTCTCTCCAGTTGTGGTGTGGTAGGTCACGATGGTCTTCTCTCCAGTTGTGGTGTTGTGGTAGGTCATGATGGTTTTTCTCTCCAGTTGTGGTGTGGTAGGTCATGATGGTCTTCTCTCCAGTTGTGGTGTGGTAGGTCATGATGTTCTTCTCTCCAGTTGTGGTGTGGTAGGTTATGATGGTCTTCTCTCCAGTTGTGGTGTGGTAGGTCATGATGTTCTTCTCTCCAGTTGTGATGTGGTAGGTCATCGTGTTCTTCTCTCCAGTTGTGGTGTGGTAGGTCATCGTGTTCTTCTCTCCAGTTGTGGTGTGGTAGGTCATGATGTTCTTCTCTCCAGTTGTGGTGTGGTAGGTCATGATGGTCTTCTCTCCAGTTGTGGTGTGGTAGGTCATGATGTTCTTCTCTCCAGTTGTGGTGTGGTAGGTCACGATGGTCTTCTCTCCAGTTGTGGTGTTGTGGTAGGTCATGATGTTTTTCTCTCCAGTTGTGGTGTGGTAGGTCATGATGTTTTTCTCTCCAGTTGTGGTGTGGTAGGTCATGATGTTCTTCTCTCCAGTTGTGGTGGTGTGGTGTGTCATGATGTTCTTCTCTCCAGTTGTGGTGGTGTGGTGTGTCATGATGTTCTTCTCTCCAGTTGTGGTGGTGTGGTGTGTCATGATGTTCTTCTCTCCAGTTGTGGTGGTGTGGTGTGTCATGATGTTCTTCTCTCCAGTTGTGGTGGTGTGGTGTGTCATGATGTTCTTCTCTCCAGTTGTGGTGTGGTAGGTCACGATGGTCTTCTCTCCAGTTGTGGTGTTGTGGTAGGTCATGATGTTTTTCTCTCCAGTTGTGGTGTGGTAGGTCATGATGTTTTTCTCTCCAGTTGTGGTGTGGTAGGTCATGATGTTCTTCTCTCCAGTTGTGGTGGTGTGGTGTGTCATGATGTTCTTCTCTCCAGTTGTGGTGGTGTGGTGTGTCATGATGTTCTTCTCTCCAGTTGTGGTGGTGTGGTGTGTCATGATGTTCTTCTCTCCAGTTGTGGTGGTGTGGTGTGTCATGATGTTCTTCTCTCCAGTTGTGGTGGTGTGGTGTGTCATGATGTTCTTCTCTCCAGTTGTGGTGTGGTAGGTCACGATGGTCTTCTCTCCAGTTGTGGTGTTGTGGTAGGTCATGATGTTTTTCTCTCCAGTTGTGGTGTGGTAGGTCATGATGTTTTTCTCTCCAGTTGTGGTGTGGTAGGTCATGATGTTCTTCTCTCCAGTTGTGGTGGTGTGGTGTGTCATGATGTTCTTCTCTCCAGTTGTGGTGGTGTGGTGTGTCATGATGTTCTTCTCTCTAGTTGTGGTGGTGTGGTGTGTCATGATGTTCCTCTCTCCAGTGGTGATAGGTCATGATGTTCTTCTCTCCAGTTGTGATAGGTGACTGTGTTCTTCTTTCCAGGTCTGGGCTCGCAGGTATCACTCTGTCTGGGAGTGCACCTCAGTACGTTGGTCTCCAGGTACAATTTACTATCTTTATATTACTGGCCATACACAGATCACTTGTCATATCTGTAACGTGACAAACTTGAATTGAGGAGCTACCCCTTTGCTGGGAGGTCCACATACAACTTTTTTCAGTAAGGGACCAGGGGAAAATCGAAGTAGTATACAATGCTTTTCAAGGGTCCAAAAATGCCCCCTTCATTCGGGCTTAGGATAGAAAACAATATATGGACCGGGAGTGAACTTCCTGCCATTGATTGGGTTTCTTCTCGTGTGACTATCGGCACTCAGCGGCTGGTGAGGCTGCTACATTAACTCCATGACATGAAGCTAGGATAGTCATGTCACCCCTGGAGCGGTGTGTACCCCGTGTATCTCCTCTTAGGATAGTCATGTCACCCCTGGAACGGTGTGTACCCCGTGTATCTCCTCTTAGGATAGCCTTGTCACCCCTGGAATGGTGTGTACCCCGTGTATCTCCTCTTAGGATAGCCTTGTCACCCCTGGAATGGTGTGTACCCCGTGTATCTCCTCTTAGGATAGTCATGTCACCCCTGGAATCGTGTGTACCCCATGTATCTTCTCTTAGGATAGCCTTGTCACCCCTGGAATGGTGTGTACCCCGTGTATCTTCTCTTAGGATAGTCATGTCACCCCTGGAGTGGTGTGTACCCCGTGTATCTCCTCTTAGGATAGCCTTGTCACCCCTGGAATGGTGTGTACCCCGTGTATCTTCTCTTGGGATAGCCTTGTCACCCCTGGAATGGTGTGTACCCCGTGTATCTTCTCTTAGGATAGTCATGTCACCCCTGGAATGGTGTGTACCCCATGTATCTTCTCTTAGGATAGCCTTGTCACCCCTGGAATGGTGTGTACCCCGTGTATCTTCTCTTAGGATAGCCTTGTCACCCCTGGAATGGTGTGTACCCCGTGTATCTTCTCTTAGGATAGTCATGTCACCCCTGGAGTGGTGTGTACCCCGTGTATCTCCTCTTAGGATAGTCATGTCACCCCTGGAATAGTGTGTACCCCGTGTATCTTCTCTTAGGATAGCCTTGTCACCCCTGGAATGGTGTGTACCCCGTGTATCTTCTCTTAGGATAGTCATGTCACCCCTGGAGTGGTGTGTACCCCGTGTATCTCCTCTTAGGATAGTCATGTCACCCCTGGAATAGTGTGTACCCCGTGTATCTTCTCTTAGGATAGTCATTTCACCCCTGGAATGGTGTGTACCCCGTGTATCTTCTCTTAGGATAGTCATTTCACCCCTGGAATGGTGTGTACCCCGTGTATCTCCTCTTAGGATAGCCTTGTCACCCCTGGAATGGTGTGTACCCCGTGTATCTCCTCTTAGGATAGTCATTTCACCCCTGGAATGGTGTGTACCCCGTGTATCTCCTCTTAGGATAGTCATGTCACCCCTGGAGTGGTGTGTACCCCGTGTATCTCCTCTTAGGATAGTCATGTCACCCCTGGAATGGTGTGTACCCCGTGTATCTTCTCTTAGGATAGTCATTTCACCCCTGGAATGGTGTGTACCCCGTGTATCTCCTCTTAGGATAGCCTTGTCACCCCTGGAATGGTGTGTACCCCGTGTATCTCCTCTTAGGATAGTCATTTCACCCCTGGAATGGTGTGTACCCCGTGTATCTCCTCTTAGGATAGTCATGTCACCCCTGGAGTGGTGTGTACCCCGTGTATCTTCTCTTAGGATAGTCATGTCACCCCTGGAATCGTGTGTACCCCATGTATCTTCTCTTAGGATAGTCATGTCACCCCTGGAATGGTGTGTACCCCGTGTATCTCCTCTTACCTCTCCCTCTCTTATAGTGTCTCCCAGCTGGAGCAGCTGAAGAAAGGAAACCATTCCCGCTACCTGCTGGGCTGGAGAGCCGATACCGGTAATGGAATGTTTTCTATATTGACTGAACTCATTCCATTAATCTAGTCCTAACTAACCCAGACTAAGCCCTCTCTGCCATGACACAACCCAACTAACCCAGACTAAGCCCTCTCTGCCATGACACAACCCAACTAACCCAGACTAAGCCCTCTCTGCCATGACACATAACCCAACTAACCCAGACTAAGCCCTCTCTGCCATGGCACATAACCCAACTAACCCAGACTAAGCCCTCTCTGCCATGGCACATAACCCAACTAACCCAGACTAAACCCTCTCTGCCATGGCACATAACCCAACTAACCCAGACTAAGCCCTCTCTGCCATGACACAACCCAACTAACCCAGACTAAGCCCTCTCTGCCATGACACAACCCAACTAACCCAGACTAAGCCCTCTCTGCCATGACATATAACCCAACTAACCCAGACTAAGCCCTCTCTGCCATGACATATAACCCAACTAACCCAGACTAAGCCCTCTCTGCCATGACACAACCCAACTAACCCAGACTAAGCCCTCTCTGCCATGACATATAACCCAACTAACCCAGACTAAGCCCTCTTTGCCATGACACAACCCAACTAACCCAGACTAAGCCCTCTCTGCCATGACATATAACCCAACTAACCCAGACTAAGCCCTCTCTGCCATGACACATAACCCAACTAACCTAGAGTAAAGGGGTTGTAAACCCTTGTGATGCATTAAGGTGAAAAAACTTCTAGCATTCACCCCCGCCCCCCCGTTTTACTTACCTGAGCCCTGGAATTCACTCGGCAGAGACGCGCTGTCCCTCTCTGCACGGGGTCCCGGCTCTTGATTGGATAGATTGATAGCAGCGCAGCCATTGGCTCTCGCTGCTGTCAATCAAATCCAATGACGCGGGGGGCGGGCCGAGTCCGGCATTCATGTCCATGGACTCGGAGCGCGCCCGCAAGGTAACCCCCCAGGAGAGTGCTTCTCCTAGGACTCGGGAGTGCACCCGCAAGGTAACCCCCCAGGAGAGTGCTTCTCCTAGGACTCGGGAGTGCACCCGCAAGGTAACCCCCCAGGAGAGTGCTTCTCCTAGGACTCGGGAGCGCGCCCGCAAGGTAACCCCCCAGGAGAGTGCTTCTCCTAGGACTCGGGAGCGCGCCCGCAAGGTAACCCCCCCAGGAGAGTGCTTCTCCTAGGACTCTGGGGCGCTTCTCCTAGGGGGTTATCTGATGTGGGGAGGAACTGCAAGAGCCGCCGGGGGACCCCAGAAGTCGAGGATCCACTTTGTGCAAAACAAGCTTCACAGTGGAGGTAAGCATGACGTTTGTTATTTAAAAAAGTGAGCCTTACAATCATTTAAACCCTCACACTGCCACCTTGTACATCCTAAGCCCTTGATTGTGTGTCTGTTTGGCAGGACGGCTGGCGGTGGTATTACATGAAGAGGCGGGCACTGTGGACATTATTAGATCTGTGGTCCATGCAGAGATCCTTCACAGGAAGGCCGGGAGCTCAGGTGAGGTCATCCTGGCTATAGAGGGAGCTGTGAGGAGGAAGGTCTGCCCCCCCCCATGTCTCCCTATTATCCAGCCTGTGCTTCTCCTGCTGTCAGGAATCTCTCAGTATGAATACTCCACACTTGTCTCATCAGATCCTCAACGTTACTTTGTCCTGGAGGAGACACACGCCCAGATGGATCACCTCTTCCCAGACTTCTGCCAAGGTAACAATGAGCTGACGGATTCTGGTCACATGACTGGGTTAGGTGACCGGCTGTACTCCATGACTGGGGTCCTTTCCCGTTTGGTCAGGGCTGGGTACTTTCCCTTGTGGTCAGGGTTGGGTGCTTCCTTTCCCTTGTGGTCGGGGTTGGGTCCTTCCTTTCCCTTGTGGTCGGAGTTGGGTCCTTCCTTTCCCTTGTGGTCGGGGTTGGGTCCTTCCTTTCCCTTGTGGTCGGGGTTGGGTCCTTCCTTTCCCTTGTGGTCAGGGTTGGGTCCTTCCTTTCCCTTGTGGTCGGGGTTGGGTTCTTCCTTTCCCTTGTGGTTGGGTCCTTCCTTTCCCTTGTGGTCAGGGTTGGGTCTTTCCTTTCCCTTGTGGTCAGGGTTGGGTCTTTCCTTTCCCTTGTGGTCGGGGTTTGGTCCTTCTTTTCCCTTGTGGTGGGGGTTTGGTCCTTCCTTTCCCTTGTGGTGGGGGTTGGGTCCTTCCTTTCCCTTGTGGTGGGGGTAGGGTCCTTCCCTTGTGGTGGGGGTAGGGTCCTTTCTTTTCCCTTGTGGTGTGGGTAGGGTCCTTTCTTTTCCCTTGTGGTGGGGGTTGGGTCCTTTCTTTTCCCTTGTGGTGGGGGTTGGGTCCTTTCTTTTCCCTTGTGGTGGGGGTTGGGTCCTTTCTTTTCCCTTGTGGTGGGGGTTGGGTCCTTTCTTTTCCCTTGTGGTGGGGGTTGGGTCCTTCCCTTCCCTTGTGGTCGGGGTTGGGTCCTTCCCTTCCTTTGTGGTGGGGGTCGGGTCCTTCCTTTCCCTTGTGGTGGGGGTCGGGTCCTTCCCTTCCCTTGTGGTGGGGATTGGGTCCTTCCCTTCCCTTGTGGTGGGGATTGGGTCCTTCCCTTCCCTTGTGGTGGGGATTGGGTCCTTCCCTTCCCTTGTGGTGGGGGTTGGGTCCTTCCCTTCCCTTGTGGTCAGGGTTGGGTCCTTCCCTTCCTTTGTGGTCAGGGTTGGGTCCTTCCTTTCCCTTGGGGTTGGGTCCTTTCCCTTGTGGTCGGGGTTGGGTCCTTCATTTGCCTTGTGGTCGGGGTTGGGTCTTTTCCCTTGTGGTCGGGGTTGGGTCTTTTCCCTTGTGGTCGGGGTTGGGTCCTTCCTTTCCCTTGTGGTCAGGGTTGGGTCCTTCCTTTCCCTTGTGGTCAGGGTTGGGTTTTTCCTTTCCCTTGTGGTCAGGGTTGGGTCCCTCCTTTCCCTTGTGGTCGGGGTTGGGTCCTTCCTTTCCCTTGTGGTGGGGGTTGGGTCCTTCCTTTCCCTTGTGGTGGGGGTTGGGTCCTTCCCTTCCTTTGGGGTTGGGTATTCCCCTTGTGGTTGGGGTCGAGTCCTTCCTTTCCCTTGTGGTTGGGGTCGGGTCCTTCCTTTCCCTTGTGGTTGGGGTCGGGGACTTCCTTTCCCTTGTGGTTGGGGTCGGGGACTTCCTTTCCCTTGTGGTTGGGGTCGGGGACTTCCTTTCCCTTGAGGTTGGGGTCGGGTCCTTCCTTTCCCTTGTGGTTGGGGTCGGGGACTTCCTTTCCCTTGTGGTTGGGGTCGGGGACTTCCTTTCCCTTGTGGTTGGGGTCGGGGACTTCCTTTCCCTTGTGGTTGGGGTCGGGGACTTCCTTTCCCTTGTGGTTGGGGTCGGGGACTTCCTTTCCCTTGTGGTTGGGGTCGGGGACTTCCTTTCCCTTGTGGTTGGGGTCGGGGACTTCCTTTCCCTTGTGGTTGGGGTCGGGGACTTCCTTTCCCTTGTGGTTGGGGTCGGGGACTTCCTTTCCCTTGTGGTTGGGGTCGGGGACTTCCTTTCCCTTGTGGTTGGGGTCGGGGACTTCCTTTCCCTTGTGGTTGGGGTCGGGGACTTCCTTTCCCTTGTGGTCGGGGTCGGGGACTTCCTTTCCCTTGTGGTTGGGGTCGGGGACTTCCTTTCCCTTGTGGTCGGGGTCGGGGACTTCCTTTCCCTTGTGGTCGGGGTCGGGGACTTCCTTTCCCTTGTGGTCGGGGTCGGGTCCTTCCTTTCCCTTGTGGTCGGGGTCGGGTCCTTCCTTTCCCTTGTGGTCGGGGTCGGGTCCTTCCTTTCCCTTGTGGTCGGGGTCGGGTCCTTCCTTTCCCTTGTGGTCGGGGTCGGGTCCTTCCTTTCCCTTGTGGTCGGGGTCGGGTCCTTCCTTTCCCTTGTGGTCGGGGTTGGGTCCTTCCTTTCCCTTGTGGTCGGGGTTGGGTTCTTCCTTTCCCTTGTGGTTGGGTCCTTCCTTTCCCTTGTGGTCAGGGTTGGGTCTTTCCTTTCCCTTGTGGTCAGGGTTGGGTCTTTCCTTTCCCTTGTGGTCGGGGTTTGGTCCTTCTTTTCCCTTGTGGTGGGAGTTTGGTCCTTCCTTTCCCTTGTGGTGGGGGTTGGGTCCTTCCTTTCCCTTGTGGTGGGGGTAGGGTCCTTCCCTTGTGGTGGGGGTAGGGTCCTTCCCTTGTGGTGGGGGTAGGGTCCTTCCCTTGTGGTGGGGGTAGGGTCCTTCCCTTGTGGTGGGGGTAGGGTCCTTTCTTTTCCCTTGTGGTGGGGGTAGGGTCCTTTCTTTTCCCTTGTGGTGGGGGTTGGGTCCTTTCTTTTCCCTTGTGGTGGGGGTTGGGTCCTTTCTTTTCCCTTGTGGTGGGGGTTGGGTCCTTCCCTTCCCTTGTGGTCGGGGTTGGGTCCTTCCCTTCCTTTGTGGTGGGGGTCGGGTCCTTCCTTTCCCTTGTGGTGGGGGTCGGGTCCTTCCTTTCCCTTGTGGTGGGGGTCGGGTCCTTCCCTTCCCTTGTGGTGGGGATTGGGTCCTTCCCTTCCCTTGTGGTGGGGATTGGGTCCTTCCCTTCCCTTGTGGTGGGGATTGGGTCCTTCCCTTCCCTTGTGGTGGGGGTTGGGTCCTTCCCTTCCCTTGTGGTGGGGGTTGGGTCCTTCCCTTCCCTTGTGGTCAGGGTTGGGTCCTTCCCTTCCCTTGTGGTCAGGGTTGGGTCCTTCCCTTCCTTTGTGGTCAGGGTTGGGTCCTTCCTTTCCCTTGGGGTTGGGTCCTTTCCCTTGTGGTCGGGGTTGGGTCCTTCATTTGCCTTGTGGTCGGGGTTGGGTCTTTTCCCTTGTGGTCGGGGTTGGGTCTTTTCCCTTGTGGTCGGGGTTGGGTCCTTCCTTTCCCTTGTGGTCAGGGTTGGGTCCTTCCCTTCCCTTGTGGTCAGGGTTGGGTTTTTCCTTTCCCTTGTGGTCGGGGTTGGGTCCTTCCTTTCCCTTGTGGTCGGGGTTGGGTCCTTCCTTTCCCTTGTGGTGGGGGTTGGGTCCTTCCCTTGTGGTGGGGGTTGGGTCCTTCCCTTCCTTTGGGGTTGGGTCTTCCCCTTGTGGTTGGGGTCGAGTCCTTCCTTTCCCTTGTGGTTGGGGTCGGGTCCTTCCTTTCCCTTGTGGTTGGGGTCGGGGACTTCCTTTCCCTTGTGGTTGGGGTCGGGGACTTCCTTTCCCTTGTGGTTGGGGTCGGGGACTTCCTTTCCCTTGTGGTTGGGGTCGGGGACTTCCTTTCCCTTGTGGTTGGGGTCGGGGACTTCCTTTCCCTTGTGGTTGGGGTCGGGGACTTCCTTTCCCTTGTGGTTGGGGTCGGGGACTTCCTTTCCCTTGTGGTTGGGGTCGGGGACTTCCTTTCCCTTGTGGTTGGGGTCGGGTCCTTCCTTTCCCTTGCGGTGGGGGTCGGGTCCTTCCCTTCCCTTGCGGTGGGGGTCGGGTCCTTCCCTTCCCTTGCGGTGGGGGTCGGGTCCTTCCCTTCCCTTGCGGTGGGGGTCGGGTCCTTCCCTTCCCTTGTGGTGGGGGTCGGGTCCTTCCCTTCCTTTGGGGTTGGGTCTTTCCCTTGTGGTTGGGATCAAGTCCTTCCTCTCTCTTGTTGTCAGGTTTGGGTCCTCCCAGGCTGAGATTCATGGGGTACTTTCTCTCTCTCGCAGGACTCTCTGCCTCAGGCTGGGTGATGGATCGCCATCTACTGGATCCAGATGACTGGAGAGCAAACTGGGATTCCAATAAACAACTCTGAGAAGACCAGGACTGTGGGCTGTGATTGGCTTATTAACCACTCGCCTACCGGACACTCCCCCCCCCCCCCCCCTTCCTGCCCAGACCAATTCTCAGCTTTCAGCGCTGTCACACTTTGAATGACAATTGCGCAGTCATGCAACACTGTACCCAAACTACATTTTTATCATTCTTTTCACACAAATAGAGATTTTCTTTGGTGGGATTTGATCACCGGTGGGGGTTTATATTTTGCTAAACAAACTAAAAAAAGACTCAAAATTTAGGGGGAAAAAACAGTTTTTCTTAATTTCTGTTATAAAATTTTGCAAACAAGTGTTTTTTTTTCTCCTTCACTGATGTGCGCTGACCGGCTCTCCTCTCCTCACACTGTGACAGCGTGAAGAAGGGACTGCCGATAACCGGCATGTGTTTATAGTGTGATCAACTGTGATTGGACACAGCCAATCACGTGGTAAAGAGCCACTGTCTTTGGCTCTTTACCCGATCAGTGGTGCACTAGATTGCACGCCAAGAATGGGAGGACAGAGCGGTCCCGTCCGGTGGTCATTTGACTACACGGCAGGCAGGAACTATTTAAAGACCATCAACATCTGTACTACGAGAGCCCCCCCCCAACATCTGTACTACGAGAGCCCGCCCCTCCGACATCTGTACTACGAGAGCCCGACGCCCAGTGTCTGTACTACGAGAGCCCGACGTCTGTACTACGAGAGCCCACCCCCCGACATCTGTACTACGAGAGTCCGACACCCCCCCAATGTCTGTACTACGAGAGCCCAACCCCCCCAATGTCTGTACTACGAGAGCCCAACCCCCCCGACATCTGTACTACGAGAGCCTGACCCCCCCGACATCTGTACTACGAGAGCCTGACCCCCCCCCGACATCTGTACTACACGAGCTCCCCCCCCAACATCTGTACTACGAGAGCCCGACATCTGTATTACGAGAGCCCGCCCCTCCGACATCTGTACTACGAGAGCCTGACGCCCAGTGTCTGTACTAGGAGAGCCCACCCCCCGACATCTGTACTACGAGAGCACGATCCCCCAACATCTGTACTACGAGAGCCCAAACCCCCCCCAACATCTGTACTACAAGAGCCAAAACCCCCCCGACATCTGTACTACAAGACCCGACATCTGTACTACGAGAGCCCCCCCAACATCTGTACTACGAGAGCCCGCCCCTCCGACATCTGTACTACGAGAGCCCGACGCCCAGTGTCTGTACTACGAGAGCCCACCCCCCGACATCTGTACTACGAGAGTCCGACACCCCCCCAATGTCTGTACTACGAGAGCCCAACCCCCCAATGTCTGTACTACGAGAGCCCAACCCCCCCGACATCTGTACTACGAGAGCCTGACCCCCCCCGACATCTGTACTACAAGAGCTCCCCCCCAACATCTGTACTACGAGAGCCCGACATCTGTACTACGAGAGCCCGCCCCTCCGACATCTGTACTACGAGAGCCTGACGCCCAGTGTCTGTACTACGAGAGCCCGACGTCTGTACTACGAGAGCCCACCCCCCGACATCTGTACTACGAGAGCACGATCCCCCAACATCTGTACTACGAGAGCCCAAACCCCCCCCCCAACATCTGTACTACAAGAGCCAAACCCCCCCCGACATCTGTACTACAAGACCCGACATCTGTACTACGAGAGCCCAACCCCCCCTGACATCTGTACTAGGAGAGCCTGATGCCAACGTCTGTACTACGAGAGTCTGACCCCCCCCGACGTCTGTACTACGAGAGCCTGACCCCCCCCACATCTGTACTACGAGAGCGCCCCCGACATCTGTACTACGAGAGCCCTCCCCCCGACGTCTGTACCACGAGAGCCCGACCCTCCCCAACATCCGTACTCCGAGAGCCCGACCCCCCCCCCCGATGTCTGCTACGAGAGCCGACGCCAACATCTGTACTACAAGAGCCTGACCCCCCCTGTCATCTGTACTACGAGAGCCAGACCCCCGACGTCTGTACTATGAGACCCCGACCCCCCCAACGTCTGTACTACGAGAGCCCGACCCCCCCGACATCTGTGCTAGGAGAGCCCAAACCCCCCCAACATCTGTACTACGAGAGCCTGATGCCAACGTCTGTACTACGAGAGTCTGACCCCCCCGACGTCTGTACTACGAGAGCCTGACCCCCCCACATCTGTACTACGAGAGCGCCCCCCCACATCTGTACTACAAGAGCCTGACCCCCCCCCGACATCTGTACTACGAGAGCCCGACCCCCCCCTGACATCTGTACTACGAGAGCCCGACCCCCCCCTGACATCTGTACTACGAGAGCCCGACCCCCCCGACATCTGTACTACGAGTACCCAAACCCCCCCAACATCTGTACTACAAGAGCCAAACCCCCCCGCCATCTGTACTACAAGCGCCTGACATCTGTACTACGAGAGCCCGACCCCCCCGACATCTGTACTAGGAGAGCCCAAACCCCCCCAACATCTGTACTACGAGAGCCTGATGCCAATGTCTGTACTACGAGAGTCTGACCTCCCCCCCGACGTCTGTACTACGAGAGCCTGACCCCCCCCACATCTGTACTACGAGAGCCTGACCCCCCCATGTCTGTACTACGAGAGTCCGACACCCCCCGACGTCTGTACTACGAGAGTCCGACACCCCCCCAACATCTGTACTACAAGAGCCCGACATCTGTACTACGAGAGCCCGACATCTGTACTACGAGAGCCTGACATCTGTACTACGAGAGCCCCACCCCCCCCGACATCTGTACTAGGAGAGCCCAAACTCCCCCAACATCTGTACTACGAGAGCCCGACATCTGTACTACGAGAGCCTGAACCCCCCACATCTGTACTAGGAGAGCCCAAACGCCCCCAACATCTGTACTACGAGAGCCTGATGCCAACGTCTACTACAAGAGTCTGACCCCCCCGACATCTGTACTACGAGAGCGCCCCCCCACATCTGTACTACGAGAGCCGACCCCCCCCCAATGTCTGTACTACGAGAGTCCGACGTCTACTACGAGAGCCGACGCCAACGTCTGTACTACAAGAGCCCGACCCCCCTGACATCTGTACTACGAGAGCCCTCCCCCCGACGTCTGTACCACGAGAGCCCGACCCTCCCCAACATCCGTACTCCGAGAGCCCGACCCCCCCCCCCCCGATGTCTGCTATGAGAGCCGACGCCAACATCTGTACTACAAGAGCCTGACCCCCCCCTGTCATCTGTACTACGAGAGCCAGACCCCCGACGTCTGTACTATGAGACCCCAGCGTCTGTACTATGAGACCCCGACCCCCCCAACGTCTGTACTACGAGAGCCCGACCCCCCCGACATCTGTACTAGGAGAGCCCAAACCCCCCCAACATCTGTACTACGAGAGCCTGATGCCAACGTCTGTACTGCGAGAGCCTGACCCCCCCCCCGACGTCTGTACTACGAGAGTCCGACGTCAACGTCTGTACTGTACTACGAGAGCCCAAACCCCCCAACATCTGTACTACAAGAGCCAAACCCCCCCCCGACACCTGTACTACAAGAGCCCGACATCTGTACTACGAGAGCCCGACCCCCCCCTGACATCTGTACTAGGAGAGCCCAAACCCCCCCAACATCTGTACTACGAGAGCCTGATGCCAACGTCTGTACTACGAGAGTCTGACCCCCCCCCCGACGTCTGTACTACGAGAGCCTGACCCCCCCACATCTGTACTACGAGTGCGCCCCCCCACATCTGTACTACGAGAGCCTGACCCCCCTGACATCTGTACTACGAGAGCCCGACCCCCCCGACATCTGTACTACGAGAGCCCGACCCCCCCCGACATCTGTACTACGAGAGCCCAAACCTCCCCCAACATCTGTACTACAAGAGCCAAACCCCCCCCAACATCTGTACTACAAGAGCCCGACCCCCCCGACATCTGTACTAGGAGAGCCCAAACCCCCCCAACATCTGTACTAGGAGAGCCTGATGCCAATGTCTGTACTACGAGAGTCTGACCTCCCCCGACGTCTGTACTACGAGAGTCCGACGCCAACGTCTGTACTGTACTACGAGAGCCTGACCCCCCCCCGACATCTGTACTATGAAAGCGCCCCCCCCCACATCTGTACTACGAGAGCCTGACCCCCCCTGATGTCTGTACTACGAGAGTCCGACACCCCCTGACGTCTGTACTACGAGAGCCCAACCCCCCCGACATCTGTACTACGAGAGTCCGACACCCCCCCGTCGTCTGTACTACGAGAGCCCAACCCCCCCGACATCTGTACTACGAGAGCCTGACCCCCCCGACATCTGTACTACGAGAGCCCGACATCTGTACTACGAGAGCCCGACCCCCCCCGACATCTGTACTACGAGAGCCCAAACCCCCCTAACATCTGTACTACAAGAGCCAAACCCCCCCGACATCTGTACTACAAGAGCCCGACATCTGTACTACGAGAGCCCGACATCTCGACATCTGTACTACGAGAGCCTGAACCCCCCCCGACATCTGTACTAGGAGAGCCCAAACTCCCCCAACATCTGTACTACGAGAGCCTGATGCCAACGTCTACTACGAGAGTCTGACCCCCCCGACGTCTGTACTACGAGAGTCCGACGGCAACGTCTGTACTGTACTATGATAGCCTGACCCCCCCCACATCTGTACTACGAGAGCGCCCCCCCACATCTGTACTACGAGAGCCTGACCTCCCCCATGTCTGTACTACGAGAGTCCGACGTCTACTACGAGAGTCGACGCCAACGTCTGTACTACAAGAGCCTGACCCCCCTGACATCTGTACTACGAGAGCCCTCCCCCCGACGTCTGTACCACGAGAGCCCGACCCTCCCCAACGTCCGTACTCTGAGAGCCCGACCCCCCCCATGTCTGCTACGAGAGCCGACGCCAACATCTGTACTACAAGAGCCTGACCCCCCCTGTCATCTGTACTACGAGAGCCCGACATCTGTACTACGAGAGCCCGACATCTGTACTACGAGAGCCCGACCCCCCCCCGACATCTGTACTAGGAGAGCCCAAACTCCCCCAACATCTGTACTACAAGAGCCCGACATCTGTACTACGAGAGCCCGACATCTGAACTACGAGAGCCTGAACCCCCCCCACATCTGTACTAGGAGAGCCCAAACGCCCCCAACATCTGTACTACGAGAGCCTGATGCCAACGTCTACTACGAGAGTCTGACCCCCCCCGACATCTGTACTACGAGAGCCCCCCCCCACATCTGTACTACGAGAGCCTGACCCCCCCCGATGTCTGTACTACGAGAGTCCGACGTCTACTACGAGAGCCGACGCCAACGTCTGTACTACAAGAGCCTGACCCCCCTGACATCTGTACTACGAGAGCCAGACCCCCGACGTCTGTACTATGAGACCCCAGCGTCTGTACTATGAGACCCCGACCCCCCCAACATCTGTACTACGAGAGCCCGACCCCCCCGACATCTGTACTAGGAGAGCCCAAACCCCCCCAACATCTGTACTACGAGAGCCTGATGCCAACGTCTGTACTGCGAGAGCCTGACCCCCCCCCCCGACGTCTGTACTACGAGAGTCCGACGCCAACGTCTGTACTGTACTACGAGAGCCCAAACCCCCCAACATCTGTACTACAAGAGCCAAACCCCCCCCCGACATCTGTACTACGAGAGCCCGACCCCCCCCTGACATCTGTACTAGGAGAGCCCAAACCCCCCCAACATCTGTACTACGAGAGCCCAACCCCCCCGACATCTGTACTACGAGAGCCTGACCCCCCCGACATCTGTACTACGAGAGCCCGACCCCCCCCCCCGACATCTGTACTACGAGAGCCCAAACCCCCCTAACATCTGTACTACAAGAGCCAAACCCCCCCGACATCTGTACTACGAGAGCCCGACATCTGTACTACGAGAGCCCGACATCTGTACTACGAGAGCCTGAACCCCCCCCCCCGACATCTGTACTAGGAGAGCCCAAACTCCCCCAACATCTGTACTACGAGAGCCTGATGCCAACGTCTGTACTGCGAGAGCCTGCCCACCCCCGACGTCTGTACTATGAGACCCCAGCGTCTGTACTACGAGACCCCGACCCCCCCAACGTCTGTACTACAAGAGCCCGACATCTGTACTACGAGAGCCCGACCCCCCCGACATCTGTACTAGGAGAGCCCAAACCCCCCCAACATCTGTACTACGAGAGCCTGATGCCAACGTCTGTACTGCGAGAGCCTGACCCCCCCGACGTCTGTACTACGAGAGTCCGACGCCAACGTCTGTACTGTACTACGAGAGCCTGACCCCCCCACCCCGACATCTGTACTACGAGAGCACCCCCCCGACATCTGTACTACGAGAGCCTGACCCCCCCGATGTCTGTACTACGAGAGTCCGACGTCTACTACAAGAGCCCGACCCCCCCTGTCATCTGTACTACGAGAGCCAGACCCCCGACGTCTGTACTACGAGAGCCTGACCTCCGACGCCAACGTCTGTACTATGAGACCTCGACCCCCCCGACATCTGTACTACAAGAGCCCGACATCTGTACTACGAGAGCCCGACCCCCCCGACATCTGTACTAGGAGAGCCCAAACCCCCCCAACATCTGTACTACGAGAGCCTGATGCCAACGTCTGTACTACGAGAGCCTGACCCCCCCGACGTCTGTACTACGAGAGTCCGACACCAACGTCTGTACTGTACTACGAGAGCCTGACCCCCCCCACCCCGTCATCTGTACTACGAGAGCGCCCCCCCCGACATCTGTACTACGAGAGCCTGACCCCCCCCGATGTCTGTACTACGAGAGTCCGACGTCTACTACGAGAGCCGACGCCAACGTCTGTACTACAAGAGCCCGACCCACCCGACATCTGTACTACGAGAGCCCGACCCCCTCCCCCCGACGTCTGTACTACCAGAGCCCGACCCTCCCCAACATCCGTACTCCGAGAGCCCGACGTCTGCTACGAGAGCCGACGCCAACATCTGTACTACAAGAGCCCGACCCCCCCTGACATCTGTACTACCAGAGCCAGACCCCCGACGTCTGTACTATGAGACCCCAGCGTCTGTACTACGAGAGCCTGACCTCCGACGCCAACGTCTGTACTATGAGACCCCGACGTCTGTACTATGAGAGCCCCAACCCCCCGACGTCTGTACTACGAGAGCCCCGACCCCCCCGACGTCTGTACTACGAGAGCCCGAACCCCCCCAACGTCTGTACTACAAGTGCCCGACTCCCCCGTCATCTGTACTCTGAGAGCCCGACACCAACGTCTGTATTACGAGAGCCTAACCCCCCCGGCATCAGTACTACGAGAGCCCGACCCCTCCTGACGTCTGTACTATGAGAGCCCAACCCCCCCGACATCTGTACTATGAGAGCCCGACCCCCTTGACAGTGTGTTTATAGTGTGATCAGCTGTGATTGGACACAGCCAATCACGTGGTAAAGAGCCACTGTCATTGGCTCTTTACCCGATCGGTGGTGCACATCTGTACAATAGCCCGACCCCCTGACATCTGCACTACGAGAGCCCGATGTCTGTACTACGAGAGCCCGACCTCCGACTCCAACGTCTGTACTATAAGAGTCCGAACCCCCAATGTCTGTAGTATGAGAGCCCGACGCCACCGTCTGTACTACCAGAGCCCGACCCCCCCCGACGTCTGTATTACGAGAGCCCAACGCCAAAGTCTGTACTACGAGAGCCCGACCTCCGACCTTGACATCTGTAGTATAGAGCCCAACGCCAACGTCTGTACTACTAGAGCCTGACCCCCCTGATGTCTGTACTGCGAGAGCCCGACCCCCCTGACTTCTGTACTATGAGAGCCCAACGCCAAGGTCTGTACTACGAGAGCCTGACCCCCCCGACATCTGTACTACGAGAGCCCAACGTCTGTACTACAAGAGCCTGATCCCCCCCACGTCTGTACTATAAGAGCCCAACATCTGTACTACGAGAGCCCGACCCCTGACGTCTGTACTACGAGACCCCGACGTCTGTACTACAAGCGCCCGACCTCTGACGCCAATGTCTGTACTATGAGAGCTTGACCCCCCCTGACGTCTGTACTATGAGAGCCCGACGCCAATGTCTGTACTACGAGAGCCCGACCCCCCCCCAAGTCTGTACTATGAGAGCCCGACCCTCCCGAAGTCTGTACTACGAGAGCCCGACCCCCCGACGTCTGTACTATGAGAGCCTGACATTGTACTATGAGAGCCCGACACCAACGTCTGTATTACAAGAGCCCAACACCCCTGACATCTGTACTACGAGAGCCCCACGTCTGTACTATGAGAGCCCAACCTCTGACACCAACATCTGTACTATGAGAGCCCGACCCCCAACATCTGTACTACGAGAGCCCGACCTCCGACCCTGACATCTGTAGTATAGAGCCCGACGCCAACGTCTGTACTACGAGAGCCTGACCCCCCGATGTCTGTACTACGAGAGCCCGACCCCCCCGACTTCTGTATTACAAGAGCCCGACGTCTGTACTACGAGAGCCTGACGCCTGTACTCCAACGTCTGTATTATGAGAGCCTGACTCCCCCGACGTCTGTACTATTTGAGCCCGATGCCAATGTCTGGGCTACGAGAGCCTGACCCCCCCCCCACGTCTGTACTATGAGAGCCCGACATCTGTACTATGAGAGCCCAACCTCTGACACCAACATCTGTACTATGAGAGCCCGGCACCAACGTCTGTACTACGAGAGCCCGACCCCCTGATGTCTGTACTACGAGAGCCCGACGCCAATGTCTGTACTACGAGAGCCCGACCCCCCCTTATGTCTGCACTACAGAGCTCGACCCCCCGACATCTGTACTACGAGAGCCTGACCCCCCCGATGTCTGTAGTGCGAGAGCCCGACCCCCCCTGATGTCTGTACTACGAGAGCCCCACGTCTGTACTATGAGAGTCCAACCTCTGACACCAACATCTGTACTATGAGAGCCCGGCGCCAACGTCTGTACTACGAGAGCCCGACCCCCCCGATGTCTGTACTACGAGAGCCCGACGCCAATGTCTACTATGAGAGTCCGACCCCCCCTTACGTCTGCACTACGAGAGCCCGACGTCTGTACTACGAGAGCCTGACCCTCCCCCCCGATGTCTGTAGTACGAGAGCCCGACGCCAACGTCTGTACTACAAGAGCCCGACCCCCCTGATGTCTGTACTACGAGAGCCCGACGCCAACATCTACTACGAGAGCTCGACCCCCCCCTACTTCTGAACTACGAGAGCCCAACGCCAAGGTCTGTACTACGAGAGCCCGACGTCTGTATGAGAGCCCAACCCCTCAACATCTGTACTACGAGAGCCTGACCCCCCCGACGTCTGTACTACGAGAGCCCAACTCCCCCCGACATCTGTACTACGAGCGCCCGACCTCCGATGCCAACGTCTGTACTATAAAAGCCTGACCCCCCCGACGTCTGTACTATGAGAGCCAGACGCCAATGTCTACTACGAGAGCCCACCCCCCCAAAGTCTGTACTACGAGAGCCCGACATCTACTACGAGATCCCGACGCCAACGTCTGTACTACAAGAGCCCAACGTCTGTACTATGAGAGCCCGACCCCAACATCTGTACTACGAGAGCCTGACCTCCGACCCTGACATCTGTAGTATAGAGCCCGACGCCAACGTCTGTACTACGAGAGCCTGACCCCCCGATGTCTGTACTACAAGAGCCCGACCCCCCTGACTTCTGTAGTACGAGAGCCCGACGCCAACGTCTGTACTACAAGAGCCCGATGTCTGTACTACGAGAGCCTGACGCCTGTACTTCAACGTCTGTATTATGAGAGCCTGACCCCCCCGTCGTCCGTACTATTTGAGCCCGATTCCAATGTCTGTACTACGAGAGCCTGACCCCCCCCTGAAGTCTGTACTACGAGAGCCTGACCCCCCCACGTCTGTACTATGAGAGCCCGACATCTGTACTACGAGAGCCCGACGCCAACGTCTGTACTACAAGACCCCGATTTCCCCCCACGTCTACTACGAGAGCTCAACGTCTGTACTACGAGAGCCCGACCCCCCCTTACGTCTACACTACGAGAGCCCGACCCCCTCCTTAAGTCTGTACTACGAGCCCGACGCCAACGTCTACTACGAAAGCTCGACCCCCCCCGACTTCTGTACTACAAGAGCCCAACTCCCCTGACGTCTGTACTACGAGAGCCTGACCCCCCCGACGTCTGTATTACGAGAGCCCAACTCCCCCCGACATCTGTACTACGAGCGCCCGACCTCCGACGCCAACGTCTGTAATATGAGAGCCTGACCCCCCCTGACGTCTGTACTATGAGAGCCAGACGCCAATGTCTGCACTACGAGAGCCTGAACCCCCCAAAGTCTGTACTACGAGAGCCCGACCCCCCGACGTCTGTACTATGAGAGCCCGACATCTAGTACGAGAGCCCGACGCCAACGTCTGTACTACAAGAGCCCTACGTCTGTACTATGAGAGCCCGACCTCCGACCATGACATCTGTAGTATAGAGCCCGACGCCAACGTCTGTACTACTAGAGCCTGAACCCCCCGATGTCTGTACTACGAGAGCCCGACCCCCCCGACTTCTGTACTACGAGAGCCCGACGCCAACGTTTGTACTACAAGAGCCCGACCCCCCCTGATGTCTGTACTATGAGAGCCCGACGTCTGTACGAGAGCCACACCCCCCCACGTCTGTACTACGAGAGCCCAACTCCCCCCGACATCTGTACTACGAGCGCCCGACCTCCGACACCAACGTCTGTACTATGAGAGCCTGACCCCCCTCACGTCTGTACTATGAGAGCCAGAGGCCAATGTCTGTACTACGAGAACCCACCCCCCCAAAGTCTGTACTACGAGAGCCCGACCCCCCCGACGTCTGTACTATGAGAGCCCGACATCTACTACGAGATCCCGACGCCAACGTCTGTACTACAAGAGCCCAACGTCTGTACTACGAGAGCCCAAACCCCAACATCTGTACTACGAGAGCCTGACCTCCAACCCTGACATCTGTAGTATAGAGCCCGACGCCAACGTCTGTACTACGAGAGCCTGACCCCCCGATGTCTGTACTACGAGAGCCTGACCCCCCGACTTCTATACTACGAGAGCCCGACGCCAACGTCTACTACGAGAGCTCGACCCCCCCGACTTCTGTTGTACGAGAGCCCGACGCCAACGTCTGTACTACAAGAGCCCAACGTCTGTACTATGAGAGCCTGACGCCTGTACTCCAACGTCTGTACTATGAGAGCCTGACCCCCCCTGACGTCGGTACTATTTGAGCCCGACGCCAATGTCTGTACTACGAGAGCCTGACCCCCCCGAAGTCTGTACTACGAGAGCCCGACCCCCCCACGTCTGTACTATGAGAGCCCGACGCCAATGTCTGTACTACAAGACCCCGATCCCCCCCATGTCTACTACGAAAACCCAACGTCTGTACTACGAGACCCCGACCTCTGACACCAACATCTGTACTATGAGAGCCCGACGCCAATGTCTGTACTACGAGAGCCCGACCCCCCCTTACGTCTGCACCACGAGAGCCCGACCCCCCCCCTTACGTCTGTACTACGATAGCCTGACCCCCCCCGACGTCTGTACTACGAGAGCCCGACCCCCCCTGACATCTGTACTACGAGAGCCCAACCCCCCCATGTCTGTACTACGAGAGCCCAACCCCCCCCAGACGTCTGTACTACGAGAGCCCGACCCCCCCACGTCTGTACTACGAGAGCCCGACCCCCCTGA
This sequence comes from Lithobates clamitans, assembly GCA_037952925.1. NCBI lineage: Eukaryota > Metazoa > Chordata > Amphibia > Anura > Ranidae > Lithobates > Lithobates clamitans. Next base: position 42,469 of record JBBGZY010003502.1, on the reverse strand, counting down.
TGTCTGTACTACGAGAGCCCGACACCAATGTCTGTACTATGAGAGCCTGACCCCACCTTACGTGTGCACTACGAGAGCCCGACCCCCCGATGTCTGTACTACGAGAACCCGACCCCCCAGACGTGTGTACTACGAGAGCCCGACCCCCCCATGTCTGTACAAGAGCCCGATGCCAACGTCTGTAGTACAAGAGCCTGACCCCCCTGATGTCTGTACTACGAGAGCCCGACGCCAACGTCTACTACGAGAGCTCGACCCCCCCGACTTCTGTACTACGAGCGCCCCGACCTCCGACGCCAACGTCTGTACTATGAGAGCCTGACCCCCCCGACATCTGTACTATGAGAGCCAGACGCCAATGTCTGTACTACGAGAGCCCGACCCCCCCAAAGTCTTTACTACGAGAGCCCGACCCCCCCAACGTCTGTACTATGAGAGCCCGACATCTACTACGAGAGCCCGACGCCAACGTCTGTACTACAAGAGCCCGACCCCCAACATCTGTACTACGAGAGCCCGATCTCCGACCCTGACATCTGTAGTATAGAGCCTGATGCCAACGTCTGTACTACGAGAGCCTGACCCCCCAACGTCTGTACTACGAGAGCCCGACCCCCCGACTTCTGTACTACGAGAGCCCGACGTCAACGTCTACTATGAGGGCTCGACCCCCCCGACTTCTGTAGTACGAGAGCCTGACGCCAACGTCTGTACTACAAGAGCCCGACGTCTGTACTATAAGAGCCCAAGGTCTGTACTACGAGAGCCTGACGCCTGTACTCCAACGTCTGTACTATGAGAGCCTGACCCCCCCTGACGTCTGTACTATTTGAGCCAGACGCCAATGTCTGTACTACGAGAGCCTGACCCCCCCTGAAGTCTGTACTACGAGAGCCCGACCCCCCCACATCTGTACTATTAAAGCCCGACATCTGTACTACGAGAGCCCGACGCCAACGTCAGCACCACAAGACCCCAATCCCCCCCCACGTCTACTCCGAGAGCCCAACGTCTGTACTAAGAGACCCCGACCTCTGACGCCAACATCTGTACTATGAGAGCCCGACCCCCCCTTACGTCTGTACTACGAGAGCCCGACCCCTCCTTACGTCTGTACTAAGAGAGCCCGACCCCCCCGACGTCTGTACTACGAGAGCCCGACCCCCCCCCTGACATCTGTACTACCAGAGCCGGACCCCCCCATGTCTGTACTACGAGAGCCCAACCCCCCCAGACATCTGTACTATGAGAGCCCGATGCCAACGTCTGTACTACAAGAGCCCGACCCCCCCGACGTCTATACCACGAGAGCCTGACCCTCGACGTCTGTACTACGAGAGCCCAACCTCCGACGTCAACATCTGTACTACGAGAGCCTGACCCCCCCCCCGAAGTCTGTACTACGAGAGCCCGACCCCCCCCACGTCTGTACTATGAGAGCCCGACATCTGTACTACGAGAGTCCGACGCCAATGTCTGTACTACAAGACCCCGATCCCCCCCCACGTCTACTACGAAAACCCAACGTCTGTACTACGAGACCCCGACCTCTGATGCCAACATCTGTACTATGAGAGCCCGACGCCAATGTCTGTACTATGAGAGCCCGACCCCCCCTTACGTCTGCACCACGAGAGCCCGACCCCCCCCTTACGTCTGTACTACGATAGCCTGACCCCCCCCCCGACGTCTGTACTACGAGAGCCCGACCCCCCCCTGACATCTGTACTACGAGAGCCCAACCCCCCCATGTCTGTACAACGAGAGCCCAACCCCCCCAGACGTCTGTACTACGAGAGCCCAACCCCCCTGATGTCTGTACTACAAGAGCCCGACGCCAATGTCTGTACTACGAGAGCCTGACCCCCCCCTGACATCTGTACTACCAGAGCCCGACCCCCCCATGTCTGTACTACGAGAGCCCAACCCCCCCAGACATCTGTACTACGAGAGCCCGATGCCAACGTCTGTACTACAAGAGCCCGACCCCCCCCCGACGTCTATACCACGAGAGCCTGACCCTCGACATCTGTACTACGAGAGCCCAACCTCCGACGTCAACATCTGTACTACGAGAGCCTGACCCCCCCGAAGTCTGTACTACGAGAGCCCGACCCCCCCCACGTCTGTACTACGAGCGCCCGACCTCCGACGCCAACATCTGTACTATGAGAGCCTGACCCCCCCGACATCTGTACTATGAGAGCCAGACGCCAATGTCTGTCGAGAGCCCAACCCCCCCAAAGTCTGTACTACGAGAGCCCGACCCCCCCCAACGTCTGTACTATGAGAGCCCAACATCTACTACGAGAGCCCGACGCCAACATCTGTACTACGAGAGCCCGACCCCCAACATCTGTACTACGAGAGCCCAACCTCCGACCCTGACATCTGTAGTATAGAGCCTGATGCCAACGTCTGTACTACGAGAGCCTGACCCCCCGACGTCTGTACTACGAGAGCCCGACCCCCCGACTTCTGTACTACGAGAGCCCGACGCCAATGTCTACTATGAGAGCTCGACCCCCCTGACTTCTGTAGTACGAGAGCCTGACGCTAACGTCTGTACTACAAGAGCCCGACGTCTGTACTATAAGAGCCCGACGTCTGTACTATAAGAGCCCAAGGTCTGTACTATGAGAGCCTGACGCCTGTACTCCAACGTCTGTACTATGAGAGACTGACCCCCCCTGACGTCTGTACTATTTGAGCCAGACGCCAATGTCTGTACTACGAGAGCCTGACACCCCCTGAAGTCTGTACTACGAGAGCCTGACCCCCCCTGAAGTCTGTACTACGAGAGCCCGACCCCCCCCAGGTCTGTACTATGAGAGCCCGACATCTGTACTACGAGAGCCCGACGCCAACGTCTGTACCACAAGACCCCAATCCCCCCCCACGTCTACTCCGAGAGCCCAACGTCTGTACTACGAGACCCCGACCTCTGACGCCAACATCTGTACTATGAGAGCCCGACCCCCCTTACGTCTGCACTACGAGAGCCCGACCCCCCCTTACGTCTGTACTACGAGAGCCCGACCCCCCCTGACATCTGTACTACCAAAGCCCGACCCCCCCCCATGTCTGTACTACGAGAGCCCAACCCCCCCAGACATCTGTACTACGAGAGCCCGATGCCAGCGTCTGTACTACAAGAGCCCGACGTCTGTACCACGAGAGCCTGACCCTCGACGTCTGTACTACGAGAGCCCAACCTCCGACGTCAACATCTGTACTATGAGAGCCTGACCCCCCCCACCAAAGTCTGTAGTATGGTAGTATGAGAGCTTGACGCCGTCTGTACTACGAGAGTCCAACCCCCCCACATCTGTACTACGAGAGCCCGACCCCCCGGCGTCTGTACTATGAGAGCCTGACGCCAACGTTTGTTCTACGAAACCGCGATCCCCCCCGACGTATGTACTACAAGAGCCCGACCCCCCCCGACGTCTGTACTACAGGAGTCCGACGCCAGCATCTGTACTATGAGAGCCCGTCCCCGATGCAAACATTGTACTACGGGAGCCTGACCCACGAAGTCTGTACTACGAGAACCCAACCCCCAATATCTGTATTATGAGAGCCTGACCTCCGACGCCGTCTGTACTATGAGCGCCCGATCCCCCCCAACATCTGTAGTATGAGAGCCCGACTCCAACGTCTGTACTACAAGAGCCCGACACCGGTATCTGTACTACGAGAGTCCGACCTCGACGTCGGTACTATGAGAGCCCGAACCCCCTGACATCTGTACTATGAGAGCCCAACCCCCCTGACGTCTGTACTATGAGAGCCAGACCCCCGATGCCAGCGTCTGTACTACAACAGCCTGATGCCAACGGATGTACTACGAGAGCCCAACCCCAAACATCTGTACTACGAGAGCCCGACCCCCAACGTCTGTACTATGAGAGCCCTACCCCCAACGTCTGTACTACGAGAGCTCGACCCCGAACGCCTGTACTATGAGAGCCCTACCCCCAACGTCTGTACTACGAGAGCCCGACCCCCAACGCCTGTACTATGAGAGCCCCACCCCCAACGTCTGTACTACGAGAGCCCGACCCCGAACGCCTGTACTACGGGGGCCCGACCCCCAATGTCTGTACTACGAGAGCTCGACCTCCAACGTCTGTACTACGAGAGCCTGACCCCCGCCTGTACTACGAGAGCCCGACCCCCATGTGTACTACAAGAGCCTGACCCCCAACGTCTGTACTACGAGGGCCTGACGCCGACGTCTGTACTACGAGAGCCCGACACTGACGTCTCCTACAAAATCCTGACCCCGACCTCTGTCCTAAAAAAGCCTGACACCTGACCTTGACTTCTGTAATACGAGAGTCTGACCCCAACGTCTGTACTATGAGAGCCTGGCCCTGTCATCTGTCCTACAAAAGCCTGACCCCGACCTCTGTCCTACAAAAGCCTGAAACCTGACCCCGACCTCTGTCCTACAAAAGTCTGACACCTGACCCCGGCGTCTGTCCTACAAAAGCCTGACACCTGACCCTGGCGTCTGTCCTACAAAAGTATGACACCTGACCCCGGCGTCTGTCCTACAAAAGCCTGACACCTGACCCTGGCGTCTGTCCTACAAAAGCCTGACACCTGACCCCGGCGTCTGTCCTACAAAAGTATGACACCTGACCCCGGCGTCTGTCCTACAAAAGCCTGACACCTGACCCCGGCGTCTGTCCTACAAAAGTATGACACCTGACCCCAGCGTCTGTCCTACAAAAGTATGACACCTGACCCCGGCGTCTGTCCTACAAAAGCCTGACCCCGACCTCTGTCCTACAAAAGCCTGACACCTGACCCCGACCTCTGTCCTACAAAAGTCTGACACCTGACCCCGGCGTCTGTCCTACAAAAGCCTGACACTTGACCCTGGCGTCTGTCCTACAAAAGTATGACACCTGACCCCGGCGTCTGTCCTACAAAAGCCTGACACCTGACCCTGGCGTCTGTCCTACAAAAGCCTGACACCTGACCCCGGCGTCTGTCCTACAAAAGTATGACACCTGACCCCGGCGTCTGTCCTACAAAAGCCTGACACCTGACCCCGGCGTCTGTCCTACAAAAGTATGACACCTGACCCCGGCGTCTGTCCTACAAAAGTATGACACCTGACCCCGGCGTCTGTCCTACAAAAGCCTGACACCTGACCCTGGCGTCTGTCCTACAAAAGCCTGACACCTGACCCCGGCGTCTGTCCTACAAAAGCCTGACACCTGACCCCGGCGTCTGTCCTACAAAAGCCTGACACCTGACCCCGGCGTCTGTCCTACAAAAGTATGACACCTGACCCCGGCGTCTGTCCTACAAAAGTATGACACCTGACCCCGGCGTCTGTACTACAAAAGCCGGAAACCTGACCGTGACGTCTACTACGACACCAGTGTCTGTACTACGAGAGCCCGACCCCCAACGTTTGTACTACGAGAGCCCAACCCCCGTCTGTACCACGAGAGCCCCACCCCCAACGTGGAGTACACCGGAGGGGATGCACGGCCCTCACACCGGAGGGGAAGCACGGCCCTCACGCGGAGTACACCGGAGGGGAAGCACGGCCCTCACGCGGAGTACACCGGAGGGGAAGCACGGCCCTCACGCGGAGTACACCGGAGGGGAAGCACGGCCCTCACGCGGAGTACACCGGAGGGGAAGCACAGCCCTCACACCGGAGGGGAAGCACGGCCCTCACGCGGAGTACACCGGAGGGGAAGCACGGCCCTCACACCGGAGGGGAAGCACGGCCCTCACACCGGAGGGGAAGCACGGCCCTCACGCGGAGTACACCGGAGGGGAAGCACGGCCCTCACGCGGAGTACACCGGAGGGGAAGCACGGCCCTCACGCGGAGTACACCGGAGGGGAAGCACGGCCCTCACGCGGAGTACACCGGAGCGGAAGCACGGCCCTCACGCGGAGTACACCGGAGGGGAAGCACGGCCCTCACACCGGAGGGGAAGCACGGCCCTCACACCGGAGGGGAAGCACGGCCCTCACGCGGAGTACACCGGAGGGGAAGCACGGCCCTCACGCGGAGTACACCGGAGGGGAAGCACGGCCCTCACGCGGAGTACACCGGAGGGGAAGCACGGCCCTCACGCGGAGTACACCGGAGGGGAAGCACAGCCCTCACACCGGAGGGGAAGCACGGCCCTCACGCGGAGTACACCGGAGGGGAAGCACAGCCCTCACACCGGAGGGGAAGCACGGCCCTCACGCGGAGAACACCGGAGGGGAAGCACGGCCCTCACACCGGAGGGGAAGCACGGCCCTCACGCAGAGTACACCGGAGGGGAAGCACGGCCCTCACGCGGAGTACACCGGAGGGGAAGCACGGCCCTCACGCGGAGTACACCGGAGGGGAAGCACGGCCCTCACGCGGAGTACACCGGAGGGGAAGCACGGCCCTCACGCGGAGTACACCGGAGGGGATGCATGGCCCTCACGCGGAGTACACCGGAGGGGAAGCACGGCCCTCACGCGGAGTACACCGGAGGGGAAGCACGGCCCTCACGCGGAGTACACCGGAGGGGAAGCACGGCCCTCACGCGGAGTACACCGGAGGGGAAGCACGGCCCTCACGCGGAGTACACCGGAGGGGATGCACGGCCCTCACACCGGAGGGGAAGCACGGCCCTCACGCGGAGTACACCTGAGGGGAAGCACGGCCCTCACGCAGAGTACACCGGAGGGGAAGCACGGCCCTCACGCGGAGTACACCGGAGGGGAAGCACGGCCCTCACGCGGAGTACACCGGAGGGGAAGCACGGCCCTCACGCGGAGTACACCGGAGGGGAAGCACAGCCCTCACACCGGAGGGGAAGCACGGCCCTCACACCGGAGGGGAAGCACGGCCCTCACGCGGAGTACACCGGAGGGGAAGCACGGCCCTCACGCGGAGTACACCGGAGGGGAAGCACGGCCCTCACGCGGAGTACACCGGAGGGGAAGCACAGCCCTCACACCGGAGGGGAAGCACGGCCCTCACGCAGAGTACACCGGAGGGGAAGCACGGCCCTCATGCGGAGTACACCGGAGGGAAAGCACGGCCCTCACACCGGAGGGGAAGCACAGCCCTCACACCGGAGGGGAAGCACGGCCCTCACGCGGAGTACACCAGAGGGGAAGCACGGCCCTCACGCGGAGTACACCAGAGGGGAAGCACGGCCCTCACGCGGAGTACACCGGAGGGGAAGCACGGCCCTCACACCGGAGGGGAAGCACGGCCCTCACGCGGAGTACACCGGAGGGGAAGCACGGCCCTCACACCGGAGGGGAAGCACGGCCCTCACGCGGAGTACACCGGAGGGGAAGCACGGCCCTCACGCGGAGTACACCGGAGGGGAAGCACGGCCCTCACGCGGAGTACACCGGAGGGGAAGCACAGCCCTCACACCGGAGGGGAAGCACGGCCCTCACGCGGAGTACACCGGAGGGGAAGCACGGCCCTCACGCGGAGTACACCGGAGGGGAAGCACGGCCCTCACGCGGAGTACACCGGAGGGGAAGCACGGCCCTCACGCGGAGTACACCGGAGGGGAAGCACGGCCCTCACGCGGAGTACACCGGAGGGGAAGCACGGCCCTCACGCGGAGTACACCGGAGGGGATGCACGGCCCTCACACCGGAGGGGAAGCACGGCCCTCACGCGGAGTACACCTGAGGGGAAGCACGGCCCTCACGCGGAGTACACCGGAGGGGAAGCACGGCCCTCACGCGGAGTACACCGGAGGGGAAGCACGGCCCTCACGCGGAGTACACCGGAGGGGAAGCACGGCCCTCACGCGGAGTACACCGGAGGGGAAGCACAGCCCTCACGCGGAGTACACCGGAGGGGAAGCACGGCCCTCACGCGGAGTACACCGGAGGGGAAGCACGGCCCTCACGCGGAGTACACCGGAGGGGAAGCACGGCCCTTACGCGGAGTACACCGGAGGGGAAGCACGGCCCTCACGCGGAGTACACCGGAGGGGAAGCACGGCCCTCACGCGGAGTACACCGGAGGGGAAGCACGGCCCTCACGCGGAGTACACCGGAGGGGATGCACGGCCCTCACACAGAGTACACCGGAGGGGAAGCACAGCCCTCACACCGGAGGGGAAGCACGGCCCTCACGCGGAGTACACCGGAGGGGATGCACGGCCCTCACACAGAGTACACCGGAGGGGAAGCACGGCCCTCACACCGGAGGGGAAGCACGGCCCTCACGCGGAGTACACCGGAGGGGATGCACGGCCCTCACACAGAGTACACCGGAGGGGAAGCACGGCCCTCACACCGGAGGGGAAGCACGGCCCTCACGCGGAGTACACCGGAGGGGAAGCACGGCCCTCACACCGGAGGGGAAGAACGGCCCTCACGCGGAGTACACCGGAGGGGAAGCACGGCCCTCACGCGGAGTACACCGGAGGGAAAGCACGGCCCTCACACCGGAGGGGAAGCACGGCCCTCACGCGGAGTACACCGGAGGGGAAGCACGGCCCTCACACCGGAGGGGAAGCACGGCCCTCACGCGGAGTAAACCGGAGGGGAAGCACGGCCCTCACGCGGAGTACACCGGAGGGGAAGCACGGCCCTCACGCGGAGTACACCGGAGGGGAAGCACGGCCCTCACGCGGAGTACACCGGAGGGGATGCACGGCCCTCACACAGAGTACACCGGAGGGGAAGCACGGCCCTCACGCGGAGTACACCAGAGGGGAAGCACGGCCCTCACGCGGAGTACACCGGAGGGGAAGCACGGCCCTCACGCGGAGTACACCGGAGGGGAAGCACGGCCCTCACGCGGAGTACACCGGAGGGGATGCACGGCCCTCACACAGAGTACACCGGAGGGGAAGCACGGCCCTCACGCAGAGTACACCGGAGGGGAAGCACGGCCCTCACGCGGAGTACACCAGAGGGGAAGCACGGCCCTCACGCGGAGTACACCAGAGGGGAAGCACGGCCCTCACGCGGAGTACACCAGAGGGGAAGCACGGCCCTCACGCGGAGTACACCGGAGGGGAAGCACGGCCCTCACGCGGAGTACACCGGAGGGGAAGCACGGCCCTCACGCGGAGTACACCAGAGGGGAAGCACGGCCCTCACGCGGAGTACACCAGAGGGGAAGCACGGCCCTCACGCGGAGTACACCGGAGGGGAAGCACGGCCCTCACGCGGAGTACACCGGAGGGGAAGCACGGCCCTCACACCGGAGGGGAAGCACGGCCCTCACGCGGAGTACACCGGAGGGGAAGCACGGCCCTCACACCGGAGGGGAAGCACGGCCCTCACGCGGAGTACACCGGAGGGGAAGCACGGCCCTCACGCGGAGTACACCGGAGGGGAAGCACGGCCCTCACGCGGAGTACACCGGAGGGGAAGCACAGCCCTCACACCGGAGGGGAAGCACGGCCCTCACGCGGAGTACACCGGAGGGGAAGCACGGCCCTCACGCGGAGTACACCGGAGGGGAAGCACGGCCCTCACGCGGAGTACACCGGAGGGGAAGCACGGCCCTCACGCGGAGTACACCGGAGGGGAAGCACGGCCCTCACGCGGAGTACACCGGAGGGGAAGCACGGCCCTCACGCGGAGTACACCGGAGGGGAAGCACGGCCCTCACGCGGAGTACACCGGAGGGGAAGCACGGCCCTCACACCGGAGGGGAAGCACGGCCCTCACGCGGAGTACACCGGAGGGGAAGCACGGCCCTCACACGGAGTACACCGGAGGGGAAGCACGGCCCTCACGCTGAGTACACCGGAGGGGAAGCACGGCCCTCACGCGGAGTACACCGGAGGGGAAGCACGGCCCTCACGCGGAGTACACAGGAGGGGAAGCACGGCCCTCACGCGGAGTACACCGGAGGGGAAGCACGGCCCTCACGCGGCATACACCGGAGGGGAAGCACGGCCCTCACACCGGAGGGGAAGCACGGCCCTCACGCAGAGTACACCGGAGGGGAAGCACGACCCTCACACCGGAGGGGAAGCACGGCCCTCACGCGGAGTACACCGGAGGGGAAGCACAGCCCTCACACCGGAGGGGAAGCACGGCCCTCACGCGGAGTACACCGGAGGGGAAGCACAGCCCTCACACCGGAGGGGAAACACGGCCCTCACGCAGAGTACACCGGAGGGGAAGCACGACCCTCACGCGGAGTACACTGGAGGGGAAGCACGGCCCTCACGCGGAGTACACCGGAGGGGAAGCACGGCCCTCACACCGGAGGGGAAGCACGGCCCTCACGCGGAGTACACCGGAGGGGAAGCACGGCCCTCACGCGGAGTACACCGGAGGGGAAGCACGGCCCTCACACCGGAGGGGAAGCACGGCCCTCACGCGGAGTACACCGGAGGGGAAGCACGGCCCTCACACCGGAGGGGAAGCACAGCCCTCACGCAGAGTACACCGGAGGGGAAGCACGGCCCTCACGCGGAGTACACCGGAGGGGAAGCACGGCCCTCACACAGAGTACATTGGTGTACACAGTGTCTTACAGACAAGTCAGCAATGGCCGCTCACGTATGATCCGATCTCCGGGTGACAGAGTCCACAATATCTGCACAATCAGAGGGAAGGCAATGCATGCAGATAAGATGGGAATATTAGCAGCCATGACTCTGATTGGAGATTTCTGGCACCAGATGTCATCTAATCACCATGAGGTGACTGAGCCACATGGACTTTTCACATCCGCCCATCCCCTCCATAATTTATTTCAACCCTGAACATCGATTGAATGACCATGTGATCTGTACATCCAATGATGGCTGTGGTATAATCACCCATTGTATAGATTGTGTGTACATTGTATAGATTGTCTGTACATTGTATAGATTGTCTGTACATTGTATAGATTGTGTGTACATTGTATAGATTGTCTGTACATTGTATAGATTGTCTGTACATTGTATAGATTGTCTGTACATTGTATGCGTCCCGTGAGAAGTCACGTTGTACAAAGTGCAGGTTATATAACGGCTGATGGTGTGAGGGTTCAGCGGTGATGATGAAACGTTCGCCCGTCACACATCGCCCTCATTCACCTATCTGTCAGATCAGTGATTACAAACATACGTGTCAATCTTCCTCCCGAACTTTGTCCTAAAATCTATTTTTTAAGCCTTTATTTCAGACATTGAGCAAATAAGAACAGCTCGATCCTCTATTACATCCTCCAGTACAAAGACGAGCGATGAAAATCCATCTGTACAGAGGAGGTCCGCCCACCGCGGCAAAAATTAGAAGCCAGCAGCTGTACATACTATATACATACTATATACATACTATACACATACTATACACATACCAAACACATACTATATACATACTATACACATACTATACACATACTATATACATACTATACACATACCAAACACATACTATATACATACTATATACATACTGTACACATACTGTACACATACTATATACATACCAAACACATACTATATACATACTATACACATACTATACACATACTATATACATACTATATACATACTATACACATACTATACACATACTATATACATACTGTACACATACTATACACATACTATATACATACCAAACACATACTATATACATACTATATACATACCAAACACATACTGTACACATACTATATACATACTATACACATACTATATACATACCAAACACATACTATATACATACTATACACATACTATACACATACTATATACATACTATATACATACTATACACATACTATACACATACTATATACATACTGTACACATACTATACACATACTATATACATACCAAACACATACTATATACATACTATATACATACCAAACACATACTGTACACATACTATACACATACTATACACATACTGTACACATACTGTACACATACTATACACATACTATACACATACTGTACACATACTGTACACATACTATATACATACCAAACACATACTATATACATACTATATACATACCAAACACATACTGTACACATACTATACACATACTATACACATACTGTACACATACTGTACACATACTATACACATACTATACACATACTGTACACATACTGTACACATACTATATACATACCAAACACATACTATATACATACTATACACATACTATACACATACTATATACATACTATACACATACTATACACATACTATACACATACTGTACACATACTATACACATACTATATACATACTGTACACATACTATACACATACTATACACATACTATATACATACTATACACATACTATACACATACTATATACATACCAAACACATACTATATACATACTATACACATACTATACACATACTGTACACATACTGTACACATACTATACACATACTATATACATACCAAACACATACTATATACATACCAAACACATACTATATACATACCAAACACATACTATATACATACTATACACATACTATACACATACTGTACACATACTGTACACATACTATACACATACTATACATATACTATACACATACTGTACACATACTATACACATACTGTACACATACTATATACATACCAAACACATACTATATACATACCAAACACATACTATATACATACCAAACACATACTATATACATACTATACACATACTATATACATACCAAACACATACTATACACATACTATACACATACTATATACATACTGTACACATACTATATACATACTATATACATACATACTATATACATACGCATGCGCGAGGCCCTGCTCCTCTCTCCTACTGGCCCGGCGGCTGGGGAAGGAGGAGGGATCCCCGCGGTGACGTCAATACCCGTGGCTGAGGCTCCCGGAAGTGGGGACAGCATACCTGTGAAAGACAGGCATCCTGTCACCCCCCCCCCCCCCCGAAACGTGGCAAATGTGGCACCGGAGGGGGGGGACAACTAACGGAAGTTCCACTTTTGGGTGGATCTCTGCTTTAAGGCTCCATTCATATCTAAACGTTTTTGGGTGTTTTTCTGCTCTAAGCTTCAGCTCTAAGAACGCCCAACAAGACAAATCCCATTCATTTCAATGGCCCCTCTTCACATCTGAGGGTTCTGTCGCCTAAAGCAAAACGCCGTCACTCAAAAAAGTACATGAGCTTCTTTTTTGGCAAATTACTGGCGTTTTACTGCCTTTACATTGGGGGCTTATCAACTTCAAAAGCCCTGCAAACACGCCTGAAAAATGCCTGGAAAATAGCAACGCCTAGATGTGAACGGAGCCTAAGTGAAAACCTTCAGAAGAACTTTTCATGGCTTTAAAAATACATTAGCTTGGACGTAGGCCTCCTTAGCCCCCTCGGGTATCCCCCGTTCCTGATCCCACAAGCCCAGACTACTCCTCAGAGGCCTCCTTAGCCCCCTCGGGTATCCCCCGTTCCTGATCCCACAAGCCCAGACTGCTCCTCAGAGGCCTCCTTAGCCCCCTCGGGTATCCCCCGTTCCTGATCCCACAAGCCTAGACTGCTCCTCCTCAGAGGTCTCCTTAGCCCCCTCGGGTATCCCCCGTTCCTGATCCCACAAGCCTAGACTGCTCCTCCTCAGAGGTCTCCTTAGCCCCCTCGGGTATCCCCCGTTCCTGATCCCACAAGCCCAGACTGCTCCTCCTCAGAGGCCTCCTTAGCCCCCTCGGGTATCCCCCGTTCCTGATCCCACAAGCCCAGACTGCTCCTCCTCAGAGGCCTCCTTAGCCCCCTCGGGTATCCCCCGTTCCTGATCCCACAAGCCCAGACTGCTCCTCCTCAGAGGTCTCCTTGGCCCCCTCGGGTATCCCCCGTTCCTGATCCCACAAGCCCAGACTGCTCCTCCTCAGAGGCCTCCTCCATCCCTCTCTCCTCTCCCTTCCCTCTATCTCTCCACTCCTTTCCCCTCTCCGCTCCTCTGTCCCTCTCTGCTCTCCCTTTCCTCCTCCATCTCTCTCTCTCTCCTCTCCTTTCCTCTCCCTTCTTTCCTCCATTCCTCTCCCTTCCCTCCTCCATCCCTCTTCCTTCCTCCATCCCTCTCTCCTCTCCATTCCCTCCTCCATTATCTCTCCTCTCCATTCCCTCCTCCATCATCTCTCCTCTCCCTTCCCTCCTCCATCATCTCTCCTCTCCCTTCCCTCCTCCATCATCTCTCCTCTCCCTTCCCTCCTCCGTTCCTCTCTCCTCTCCCTTCCCTCCTCCATCATCTCTCCTCTCCCTTCCCTCCTCCATCCCTCTCCTCTCCCTTCCCTCCTCCATCCCTCTCCTCTCCCTTCCCTCCTCCATCCCTCTCTCCTCTCCCTTCCCTCCTCCATCCCTCTCTCCTCTCCATTCCCTCCTCCGTTCCTCTCTCCTCTCCCTTCCCTCCTCCGTTGCTCTCTCCTCTCCCTTCCCTCCTCCGTTCCTCTCCCTTCCCTCCTCCGTTCCTCTCTCCTCTCCCTTCCCTCTATCTCTCCACTCCTCTCCCCTCTCCGCTCCTCTGTCCCTCTCTGCTCTCCCTTTCCTCCTCCATCTCTCTCTCTCTCCTCTCCTTTCCTCTCCCTTCTTTCCTCCATTCCTCTCCCTTCCCTCCTCCATCCCTCTTCCTTCCTCCATCCCTCTCTCCTCTCCATTCCCTCCTCCATCATCTCTCCTCTCCCTTCCCTCCTCCATCATCTCTCCTCTCCCTTCCCTCCTCCGTTCCTCTCTCCTCTCCCTTCCCTCCTCCATCATCTCTCCTCTCCCTTCCCTCCTCCATCCCTCTCCTCTCCCTTCCCTCCTCCATCCCTCTCCTCTCCCTTCCCTCCTCCATCCCTCTCTCCTCTCCATTCCCTCCTCCATCCCTCTCTCCTCTCCATTCCCTCCTCCGTTCCTCTCTCCTCTCCCTTCCCTCCTCCGTTCCTCTCTCCTCTCCATTCCCTCCTCCGTTCCTCTCTCCTCTCCCTTCCCTCCTCCGTTCCTCTCTCCTCTCCCTTCCCTCCTCCATCCCTCTCTCCTCTCCATTCCCTCCTCCGTTCCTCTCTCCTCTCCCTTCCCTCCTCCGTTCCTCTCTCCTCTCCATTCCCTCCTCCGTTCCTCTCTCCTCTCCCTTCCCTCCTCCGTTCCTCTCTCCTCTCCCTTCCCTCCTCCATCCCTCTCTCCTCTCCCTTCCCTCCTCCGTTGCTCTCTCCTCTCCCTTCCCTCCTCCGTTCCTCTCCCTTCCCTCCTCCGTTCCTCTCTCCTCTCCCTTCCCTCCTCCGTTCCTCTCTCCTCTCCCTTCCCTCCTCCGTTCCTCTCCCTTCCCTCCTCCGTTCCTCTCTCCTCTCCCTTCCCTCCTCCGTTCCTCTCTCCTCTCCCTTCCCTCCTCCGTTCCTCTCCCTTCCCTCCTCCGTTCCTCTCTCCTCTCCCTTCCCTCCTCCGTTCCTCTCCCTTCCCTCCTCCGTTCCTCTCTCCTCTCCCTTCCCTCCTCCGTTGCTCTCTCCTCTCCCTTCCCTCCTCCGTTCCTCTCCCTTCCCTCCTCCGTTCCTCTCTCCTCTCCCTTCCCTCCTCCGTTCCTCTCCCTTCCCTCCTCCGTTCCTCTCTCCTCTCCCTTCCCTCCTCCGTTGCTCTCTCCTCTCCCTTCCCTCCTCCGTTCCTCTCCCTTCCCTCCTCCGTTCCTCTCTCCTCTCCCTTCCCTCCTCCGTTGCTCTCTCCTCTCCCTTCCCTCCTCCGTTCCTCTCCCTTCCCTCCTCCGTTCCTCTCTCCTCTCCCTTCCCTCCTCCGTTCCTCTCTCCTCTCCCTTCCCTCCTCCATCCCTCTCTCCTCTCCCTTCCCTCCTCCGTTGCTCTCTCCTCTCCCTTCCCTCCTCCGTTCCTCTCCCTTCCCTCCTCCGTTCCTCTCTCCTCTCCCTTCCCTCCTCCGTTCCTCTCTCCTCTCCCTTCCCTCCTCCGTTCCTCTCCCTTCCCTCCTCCGTTCCTCTCTCCTCTCCCTTCCCTCCTCCGTTCCTCTCTCCTCTCCCTTCCCTCCTCCGTTGCTCTCTCCTCTCCCTTCCCTCCTCCGTTCCTCTCCCTTCCCTCCTCCGTTCCTCTCTCCTCTCCCTTCCCTCCTCCGTTGCTCTCTCCTCTCCCTTCCCTCCTCCGTTCCTCTCCCTTCCCTCCTCCGTTCCTCTCTCCTCTCCCTTCCCTCCTCCGTTCCTCTCTCCTCTCCCTTCCCTCCTCCGTTCCTCTCCCTTCCCTCCTCCGTTCCTCTCTCCTCTCCCTTCCCTCCTCCGTTCCTCTCTCCTCTCCCTTCCCTCCTCCGTTCCTCTCTCCTCTCCCTTCCCTCCTCCGTTCCTCTCCCTTCCCTCCTCCGTTCCTCTCTCCTCTCCCTTCCCTGTATCCTGTATTATAATAATATATAAATCCTCTATAATAATATAAATGCTGTATAATAATAATAATAATAATAATAATAATAATAATATAAATCCTCTATAATAATAATAATATAAATCCTGTATAATAATAATATAAAGCCTGTATTATAATAATATATAAATCCTCTATAATAATATAAATGCTGTATAATAATAATAATAATAATATAAATCCTGTATAATAATAATAATATAAATCCTGTATAATAATAATAATATAAATCCTGTATAATAATATTAATATAAATCCTGTATAATAATAATAATAATAATAATAATAATAAAAATCCTCTATAATAATAATATAAATCCTGTATAACAATAATATAAATCCTGTATAATAATAATATAAATCCTGTATAATAATAATAATAATAATAATAATAATAATAATATAAATCCTGTATAATAATAATATAAATCCTGTATAACAATAATATAAATCTTGTATAACAATAATATAAATCCTGTATAACAATAATATAAATCCTGTATAATAATAATATAAATCCTGTATAATAATAATAATAATAATAATAATAATAATATAAATCCTGTATAATAATAATATAAATCCTGTATAACAATAATATAAATCCTGTATAATAATAATATAAATCCTGTATAATAATAATAATAATAATAATAATAATAATAATAATAATAATAATCTTGTATATTAATAATATAAATCTTGTATAATAATAATAATAATCCCCCTCCCCCACAGAGAGGCAGAAAAGGGAAATGATGAGGATGGAGGAGGGGTGACTTCTCTTCTCTCTTCTTCTTCCTCTGCAACCGACCGACTCCGCCCCCTCATCACTTCTCTGCCCTGTGATTGGCTGGATCATCTCAGCTGAGGATCTCACCCATTGGGATATACAGGGATGTGAGAACCGGAGAGCCGGACAAAGACTGTGAGTGCAACTTTGTGTTCTGTTATGTGTTACATTGTATATAGTGTGTGTGTTACATTGTATATAGTGTGTGTGTTACATTGTATATAGTGTGTGTGTTACATTGTGTGTAGTGTGTGTGTTACATTGTATATAGTGTGTGTGTTACATTGTATATAGTGTGTGTGTTACATTGTATATAGTGTGTGTGTTACATTGTATATAGTGTGTGTGTTACATTGTATATAGTGTGTGTGTGTTACATTGTATATAGTGTTTGTTACATTGTATATAGTGTGTGTGTTACATTGTGTGTAGTGTGTGTGTTACATTGTATATAGTATGTGTGTTACATTGTGTGTAGTGTGTGTGTTACATTGTATATAGTGTGTGTGTTACATTGTATATAGTGTGTGTGTTACATTGTATATAGTGTGTGTGTTACATTGTATATAGTGTGTGTGTTACATTGTATATAGTGTGTGTGTGTTACATTGTATATAGTGTTTGTTACATTGTATATAGTGTGTGTGTTACATTGTGTGTAGTGTGTGTGTTACATTGTATATAGTGTGTGTTACATTGTATATAGTGTTTGTGTTCCATTGTATATAGTGTGTGTTACATTGTATAGTGTGTGTTACATTGT
Organism: Lithobates clamitans; assembly: GCA_037952925.1. NCBI lineage: Eukaryota > Metazoa > Chordata > Amphibia > Anura > Ranidae > Lithobates > Lithobates clamitans. The sequence continues at coordinate 24,559 of JBBGZY010003502.1, read as the reverse complement.
GTGTAGTGTGTGTTACATTGTATATAGTGTGTGTGTTACATTGTATATAGTGTGTGTCACATTGTATATAGTGTTTGTGTTACATTGTATATAGTGTGTGTTACATTGTATATAGTGTTTGTGTTACATTGTATATAGTGTGTGTGTTACATTGTATATAGTGTGTGTTACATTGTATATAGTGTTTGTGTTACATTGTATATAGTGTGTGTGTTACATTGTATATAGTGTGTGTTACATTGTATATAGTGTTTGTGTTCCATTGTATATAGTGTGTGTTACATTGTATAGTGTGTGTTCCATTGTATATAGTGTGTGTTCCATTGTATATAGTGTGTGTTACATTGTATATTACATTGTATATTGTGTGTGGTACATTGTATATAGTGTGTGGTACATTGTATATAGTGTGTGGTACATTGTATATATTGTGTGGTACATTGTATATAGTGTGTGGTACATTGTATAGTGTGTGGTACATTGTATATTGTGTGTGGTACGTTGTATAGTGTGTGGTACATTGTATATAGTGTGTGGTACATTGTATATTGTGTGGTACATTGTATATATTGTGTGGTACATTGTATATTGTGTGGTACATTGTATATAGTGTGTGGTACATTGTATATAGTGTGTGGTACGTTGTATAGTGTGTGGTACATTGTATATAGTGTGTGGTACATTGTATATAGTGTGTGGTACGTTGTATAGTGTGTGGTACATTGTATATAGTGTGTGGTACGTTGTATATAGTGCGTGGTACATTGTGTATATATTGTGGTACATGGTATATAGTGTGTGGTACATTGTGTATATATTGTGGTACATTGTATATATTGTGTGGTACATTGTATATTACATTGTATATAGTGTGTGGTACATTGTATATATTGTATATTACATTGTATATAGTGTGTGGTACATTGTATATAGTGTGTGGTACATGGTATATAGTGTGTATTACATTGTATATAGTGTGTGGTACATTGTATATAGTGTGTGGTACATTGTATATTACATTGTATATATTGTATATTACATTGTATATAGTGTGTGGTACATTGTATATAGTGTGTGGTACATGGTATATAGTGTGTGTTACATTGTATATAGTGTGTGGTACATTGTGTGTTACATTGTATATAGTGTGTGATACATTGTGTGTTACATTGTATATAGTGTGTGGTACATTGTGTGTTACATTGTATATAGTGTGTGTTACATTGTGTCCTGGGTGTGTCACACTAATAGTCTCCATGTTGTGTTTTGTATCTGATTTCTTCCTCTAGGATTTTGTATTGCAGATTTCTCTGGCTGTGATCCCGGAGAATGTGTAAAGCCTCCAGTCACCTGGGAGGTCAGAGGACCAGGAGGTGGTACGTCTCTACATATACATCCCTCCAATCCAGGGACCTTATAGTGCCCCTCAAATCCCGGGACCTTCTAGAGTCCCTCCAATCCTGGGACCTTCTAGAGTCCCCTCCAATCCCAGGACCTTATAGTGCCCCTCCAATCCCGGGACCTTCTAGAGTCCCTCCAATCCTGGGACCTTCTAGAGTCCCCTCCAATCCCAGGACCTTATAGTGCCCCTCCAATCCCGGGACCTTCTAGATTCGCTCCAATCCCGGGACCTTCTAGAGTCCCTCCAATCCCAGGACCTTATAGTGCCCCTCCAATCCCGGGACCTTCTAGATTCGCTCCAATCCCGGGACCTTCTAGAGTCCCCTCCAATCCCGGGACCTTCTAGTGCCCCTCCAATCCCAGGACCTTCTAGTGCCCCTCCAATCCCAGGACCTTCTAGAGTCCCTCCAATCCCAGGACCTTATAGTGCCCCTCCAATCCCAGGACCTTCTAGAGTGGCTCCAATCCCGGGACCTTCTAGAGTCCCCTCCAATCCCGGGACCTTCTAGTGCCCCTCCAATCCCGGGACCTTCTAGAGTCGCTCCAATCCCGGGACCTTCTAGAGTCCCCTCCAATCCCGGGACCTTCTAGAGTCTCTCCAATCCCGGGACCTTTTAGAGCCCCTCTTATCCCGGGACCTTCCAGAGTCCCTCCAATCCCAGAACCTTCTAGAGTCCCTTCAATCCCAGGATATTCTAGAATCCCTCCAATCCCAGGATCTTCTCGAGTCCCTACAATCCCGGAACCTTCTAGAGCCCCTCCAATCCTAGGACCTTCTGGAGCCCCTCCAATCCCGGAACCTTCTAGAGCCCCTCTTATCCCGGGACCTTCTAGAGTCCCTCCAATCCCAGAACCTTCTAGAGTCCCTCCAATCTCAGAACCTTCTAGAGTCCCTCCAATCCCAGGACCTTCTAAAGACCCTCCAGTCCTGCAACCTTCTAAAGACCCTCCAGTCCCGGAACCTTCTAGAGCTGTCATGAGCTCTTCATAATGTTTATATCACCAACTTCTTCATATTACAGACCAGGCGGATCACTAAATATGAATCCATAAAACATTGATGAACCCCCCCAACATATAATAGGATGAAATACCCCAATCCCTTCATCAGTCCTCTACCGTTATCTGATCGGGTCAGTGTATCTTAATGTCCTCCTTCCCTAATACCCCTCTCTGTATGTCCCCCCCCCCATGTCTCTCCTCCCACCTGTCCTATTTTACCAGCTCACTTAGCTTACCAATATATCTTCTATGTCCTCTCCTCACCTAGCCGACCTTCCATGGTCCCCCCATAGACCTCCAACCACCCATCCCGATCTTCTCAGCTTCCTTCTCTTTCCATAATACCCTCACTGTCCTCTTCTCTCCTCTGCTTACCAATATATCTTCTATGTCCTCTCCTCACCTATCCTACCTTCCATGGTCCCCCCATAGACCTCCAACCACCCGTCCCGATCTTCTCAGCTTCCTTCTCCTGCCATAATACCCTCACTGTCCTCTTCTCTCCTCTGCTTACCAATATATCTTCTATGTCTTCTCCTCACCTATCCTACCTTCCATGGTCCCCCCATAGACCTCCAACCACCCGTCCCGATCTTCTCAGCTTCCTTCTCCTGCCATAATACCCTCACTGTCCTCTTCTATCCTTACTTAACTTTTCATCCTTTATGTACTCCTCTCATCTGTCCTATCTTCTATGGTCCGTCATCGACCTCCAACCACCCGTCCCAATCTTCCTTCTCCTTCCTTAATACCCTCACTGTCCTCTTCTTCCCTCTGCTTACCATTATATCTTCTATGTCCTCTTCTCACCTGTCCTACCTTACATGGTCCCCCCATAGACCTCCAACCACCCATCCCGATCTTTTCAGCTTCCTTCTCCTTCCAGAATACCCTCACTGTCCTCTACTCTCCTCTGCTTAACTTTATATCTTCTATGTCCTACCTTTCATGGTCCCTCAGACTTCCAACTACCCATTCGTCCCAATCTTCCGTCTTCTTCCATTATACCCTCACTGTCCTCTTCTCCCCTCTGCTTACCATTATATCCCCAAAGTCCTCTCCTCACCTGTCCTCTCCTCTCAGGTTGTCTGTGCCTCGTCTTTCAATAAGAAGACGGATTGGACAGTTGCCATCACCTTTCCTGCGAGAACGCTCATTGCAGATTCTGAGACCTTTGGCAAAAGCCGGTATCCCACAAACTAGCCGAGTCAGCAAGGTGAGTGTGATGAAGGGACAGAACATGGCATCTCTGGGGTGTAGATTGTGCAGCTGAGGGATGCTTGAAGATGACATTTCAAATAAATTTTAGGCAGCAGAGAGATAGAATGCTGGTAGATCAACCTGGGGAAGGGGGTTGGGGCAGGAACAGAAAAAGTAGCAGAAAGAGAACTGGGCCTTCACCATTGGAGTCCATCTTTTAGGTGCAGCGGTGTTCCCCATGGGCTCTTGTAGGTCCCAGTAGTGAGGAGGTAAAATCTAGTCTAGCTGCTCTCATCTCTTCTACCTCCACCCGTCCCTGATGTTGCCCATTGATGGCATTCCTGAGGGGTAGCTATGATGATTAGCTCATACATCTGGTCTGATTTCCCTTTGGACAGGCAGTCTACAGTAGAGCTCCGACTCGCCTTCTCTCCCGTCTTTGGGGCCTAGTCAATGAGGTCAGCCTGCCTCGCTGGTTGCGGTGTCCTCTCCTCTCCATGTATGTCTGGGCCTTCTCCGTCAACATGGCAGAAGCTGAAATAGAAGACCTAAATCGCTACAAGAATCTGGGGGAGCTTTTCCGACGTCCACTGAAGTCCACAGCCAGAGTCATCTCCGTCCACAATGCGGTACGTCCCGGTTCATATATTCACTTATCTTACAGAATGGTCATCCGCCATGATGGCGGTCTGTAATTTCACAGCATGGAAAAGGACTAACCTGACTGACAGAATTGTATGTGATTGTTCTATTCTAGGAGTAGAGCCATAATCTGCCGTCATTCTCACTTCTAATCCAGGCAGGCCTTCTCAGTAAGTCTGACAGGCTGGCTTCATTTAGAGTAGAACAGCTAATAGTCTGCATCTGTGTTCCATGTTGTGACCATCCCCCGCTCACCTGTAGCTTAGTTGGCACCCTGGAAGATGTAGATTGTCCATCAATCAGCTTTCTCATGCTTTGTTATACTGAGTCTGATTCTTTCCATACTTGTCTATGTACTGTAGGTCAGTCCCTGCGATGGTCGGATCCTGCACTGTGGCCAGACTCGGGGCTCACAGATCGAGCAGGTGAAAGGAATAACCTATTCGCTCGACAACTTCCTGGGTCCACAAGACTGGAGAGAACCGACCAACGTGAGTAAGTAGGTGGAAGGTCTACCCTTCACAATCCATTATATTCACTCAATGCCGAGTATGAATGGAGAGCTGTACGACTCATCTCCTCTCTGAGCTATGAGTCTCTTCTCAGAGAGTCTGTCCCTCATCTCCTCTCTTCTCAGAGAGTCTGTCCCTCAGCTCCTCTCTTCTCGGAGAGTCTGTCCCTCATCTCCTCTCTTCCCAGAGAGTCTGTCCCTCAGCTCCTCTCTTCTCAGAGAGTCTGTCCCTCATCTCCTCTCTTCTCGGAGAGTCTGTCCCTCATCTCCTCTCTTCTCAGAGAGTCTGTCCCTTATCTCCTCTCTTCTCGGAGAGTCTGTCCCTCATCTCCTCTCTTCTCGGAGAGTCTGTCCCTCATCTCCTCTTCTCTCTCTGAGAGTCCGTCCCTCATCTCCTCTTCTCTCAGAGAGTCTGTCCCTCATCTCCTCTCTTCTCGGAGAGTCTGTCCCTCATCTCCTCTTCTCCCAGAGAGTCTGTCCCTCAGCTCCTCTTCTCTCAGAGAGTCTGTCCCTCATCTCCTCTCTTCTCGGAGAGTCTGTCCCTCATCTCCTCTCTTCTCGGAGAGTCTGTCCCTCATCTCCTCTCTTCTCGTAGAGTCTGTCCCTCAGCTCTTCTCAGAGAGTCTGTCCCTCAGCTCCTCTCTTCTCGGAGAGTCTGTCCCTCATCTCCTCTCTTCTCGGAGAGTCTGTCCCTCATCTCCTCTCTTCTCGGAGAGTCTGTCCCTCAGCTCCTCTCTTCTCAGAGAGTCTGTCCCTCAGCTCCTCTCTTCTCAGAGAGTCTGTCCCTCATCTCCTCTCTTCTCAGAGTCTGTCCCTCATCTCCTCTCTTCTCAGAGAGTCTGTCCCTCATCTCCTCTCTTCTCAGAGAGTCTGACCCTCATCTCCTCTCTTCTCGGAGAGTCTGTCCCTCATCTCCTCTCTTCTCGTAGAGTCTGTCCCTCATCTCCTCTCTTCTCGTAGAGTCTGTCCCTCATCTCCTCTCTTCTCGGAGAGTCCGTCCCTCATCTCCTCTCTTCTCGGAGAGTCTGTCCCTCATCTCCTCTCGGAGAGTCTGTCCCTCATCTCCTCTCGGAGAGTCTGTCCCTCATCTCCTCTCGGAGAGTCTGTCCCTCATCTCCTCTCTTCTCGGAGAGTCTGTCCCTCATCTCCTCTCTTCTCGTAGAGTCTGTCCCTCATCTTCCCTCTTCTCGTAGAGTCTGTCCCTCATCTTCCCTCTTCTCGGAGAGTCTGTCCCTCATCTCCTCTCGGAGAGTCTGTCCCTCATCTCCTCTCGGAGAGTCTGTCCCTCATCTCCTCTCGGAGAGTCTGTCCCTCATCTCCTCTCTTCTCGGAGAGTCTGTCCCTCATCTCCTCTCTTCTCGTAGAGTCTGTCCCTCATCTTCCCTCTTCCCAGAGAGTCTGTCCCTCATCTCCTCTCTTCTCAGAGTCTGTCCCTCATCTCCTCTCTTCTCAGAGAGTCTGTCCCTCATCTCCTCTCTTCTCGGAGAGTCTGTCCCTCATCTCCTCTCTTCTCGGAGAGTCTGTCCCTCATCTCCTCTCTTCTCGGAGAGTCTGTCCCTCATCTCCTCTCTTCTCGTAGAGTCTGTCCCTCATCTCCTCTCTTCTCGGAGAGTCTGTCCCTCATCTCCTCTCTTCTCGTAGAGTCTGTCCCTCATCTCCTCTCTTCTCGGAGAGTCTGTCCCTCATCTCCTCTCTTCTCGTAGAGTCTGTCCCTTATCTTCCCTCTTCTCGTAGAGTCTGTCCCTCATCTCCTCTTCTCTCAGAGAGTCTGTCCCTCATCTCCTCTCTTCTCGTAGAGTCTGTCCCTCAGCTCTTCTCAGAGAGTCTGTCCCTCAGCTCCTCTCTTCTCGGAGAGTCTGTCCCTCATCTCCTCTCTTCTCGGAGAGTCTGTCCCTCATCTCCTCTCTTCTCGGAGAGTCTGTCCCTCATCTCCTCTCTTCTCGGAGAGTCTGTCCCTCATCTCCTCTCTTCTCGGAGAGTCTGTCCCTCAGCTCCTCTCTTCTCAGAGAGTCTGTCCCTCATCTCCTCTCTTCTCAGAGTCTGTCCCTCATCTCCTCTCTTCTCAGAGAGTCTGTCCCTCATCTCCTCTCTTCTCATAGAGTCTGTCCCTCATCTTCCCTCTTCCCAGAGAGTCTGTCCCTTATCTCCTCTCTTCTCAGAGTCTGTCCCTCATCTCCTCTCTTCTCAGAGAGTCTGTCCCTCATCTCCTCTCTTCTCGGAGAGTCTGTCCCTCATCTCCTCTCTTCTCGGAGAGTCTGTCCCTCATCTCCTCTCTTCTCGTAGAGTCTGTCCCTCATCTCCTCTCTTCTCGGAGAGTCTGTCCCTCATCTCCTCTCTTCTCGTAGAGTCTGTCCCTCATCTTCCCTCTTCTCGTAGAGTCTGTCCCTCATCTCCTCTCTTCTCGGAGAGCCTGTCCCTCATCTCTTCTCGGAGAGTCTGTCCCTCATCTCCTCTCTTCTCGTAGAGTCTGTCCCTCATCTGCTCTCTTCTCGGAGAGTTTGTCCCTCATCTCCTCTCGGAGAGTCTGTCCCTCATCTCCTCTCTTCTCGTAGAGTCTGTCCCTCATCTTCCCTCTTCTCGTAGAGTCTGTCCCTCATCTCCTCTCTTCTCGGAGAGTCTGTCCCTCATCTGCTCTCTTCTCGGAGAGTCTGTCCCTCATCTCCTCTCGGAGAGTCTGTCCCTCATCTCCCCTCTTCTCGTAGAGTCTGTCCCTCCTTTCCTCTCTGCGCCCTGTAACATGTCTTCTCTTAGAGAGTCTCCCCTGATTTTACCCCTAATGTCTTCCTTGGTTGGTGTTTTCCAGGTCTGCCCTTCCTGCAGCAGTTGGGTGTGCGTCCCGCCAATCGTCTCTTCCATCACGTCATTTATCTGGCTCCTGGAGATTATCACCGATTTCATTCCCCAGCAGACTGGAGCATCCAGCACAGGAGGCACTTTCCAGGTATCCTATTCTCCACTGATATCTCCACACTTCCCCTCCCCCAAACCACATTCTGTGCCACCCCCTGGATCATTCCTGAAAGCCAATACAGAAATGGTCATTGTGAAGACCTGTCTAGGACCCGTCTAGGACCTATCTATGACCTGTCTAGGACACGGTAATAAGAGGCTGGTCACAGACTGAGTTGGAATGTATGAACCTGTATACACCTTGTCTAAAATATATATAGCACAGGCATCAGGAGCACAATGACAGCGCCACCTAAAGGCTGGTATCCTTGTTTATGGATAGAAATAGAAGGTGACCATCCATGAGCCCTGAATACAGATAGGACCGGCCTTCTGGGAGAAGGTGTTGTCAGTCTAATGCTGGGATCCATGTGATGGGGATTATTGAAGAACTATATGGGGCTCATCCAAACACTTCACTTATTATTGTACGGGATTCATATAGTGCCGGCAATTAGTGCACCTTACCATATCAAGGGAGATGGTACGGTTAACATACAGTTCAATACTAGAGGGATAAGGGGGGCTGATCATGAGAGCTGCATTATAGCCCAACAAAGGGGTAGAGGATGCATGCCAGACTCACAGGAAACACATCTACCGCACAGAGGGCCACACTATGTATACTGAGAGCCAGATACTAGATGAAGGATCTCTGGGTGAGGTGGTGGATTTCGGGAAATCATCCTACAGAAGTAGAGGGACATCTGGGTGACATTGTGGACTACGGGAAACCATCCTACAGAAGTAGAGGGACATCTGGGTGACATTGTGGACTACGGGAAACCATCCTACAGAAGTAGAGGGACATCTGGGTGACATTGTTGACTACAGTAGACCATCCTACAGAAGTTGAGGGACATCTGGGTGACATTGTGGACTGCAGTAAACCATCCTACAGAAGTAGAGGGACATCTGGGTGACATTGTGGACTACGGGAAACCATCCTACAGAAGTAGAGGGACATCTGGGTGACATTGTGGACTACAGTAGACCATCCTACAGAAGTTGAGGGACATCTGGGTGACACTGTGGACTGCAGTAAACCATCCTACAGAAGTAGAGGGACATCTGGGGGCCATTGTGGACTACAGTAGACCATCCTACAGAAGTTGAGGGACCTCTGGGTGACACTGTGGACTACAGTAGACCACCCTACAGAAGTTGAGGGACATCTGGGTGACATTGTGGACTACAGTAGACCACCCTACAGAAGTTGAGGGACATCTGGGTGACATTGTGGACTACAGTAGACCACCCTACAGAAGTTGAGGGACCTCTGGGTGACACTGTGGACTACAGTAGACCATCCTACAGAAGTAGAGGGACATCTGGGTGACATTGTGGACTACAGTAGACCACCCTACAGAAGTTGAGGGACATCTGGGTGACACTGTGGACTGCAGTAAACCATCCTACAGAAGTAGAGGGACTTTCTGGGTGACGTGGAGTAGTGCAGGAGGTTGGCCATGTGTTAGTAGATAGGTCATCCTTCTCTCTCTCTTCCTCTCCAGGTACTCTGCTGTCGGTGAGTCCCAACATTGCCCGTTGGATGCCGGGTCTCTTTTGTCAGAATGAGCGTGTTGTACTCAGTGGTCAGTGGCAGTTTGGCTTCTTCTCTCTTACTGCTGTAGGAGCCACAAACGTGGGATCGATCCGGATCTACGGAGATAAGGTGAGCGTGCACTGATCCCCGATTCCCCATGGGCCCCTCTTGTCTCAGTATAGTCAGATATAAATAATTCTATGGAGATGTATAGTGCCGGAATATTCTGGGATCTTTACTTCATCACATTGCCTTCTCTAAGTGGATGGAGCGTATACTGTATACAATAGAGTACATTACTGCACCTTTGTATATCTAATCGGCCATTGCTGAGAGGGGCACGGACCCCATCCAGTCACCCCATCATCCTCTGCTCCATACTGCGACTATACTGCCTGTGATCCCAACCCCACATCTACACTGAGAAGATCATTTTTGTTTGAAACTTTTCATTGTCCAGTGTCTAGGGGGGTACGGGAGGTGGACCTCAGCGCCAATGGGTCAGCCTCCAATTCTCCACATTACACCCGTGTAAAACATGCAAAGGCCGCGCTCCTTCTGGGCTGCAGGGGGCACCATTGGCCTGAGACTGTTGCTTGATGATGCTCCTTGGTTGGGATAAAGTGGGAGGGGAGAGTCTGGGCTGAGTGTCAGAGTGGTATGAGCACCACCGTGCAAGTGAGGTGGGGGATAGACAGCATGGTGGAAGGTTATGGAGACGGAAAGGGAGGACAGAAGGGGGTCCTTGAATTTTGGGTGGGAGGCTCTGGAGGCAGCAGAGGACAGAAGGGGGTAGAGATTAATGGGTGGGAGGCTCTGGAGGCAGCGGAGGACAGAAGGGGGTAGAGATTAATGGGTGGGAGGCTCTGGAGGCAGCAGAGGACAGAAGAGGGTGGAGAGTAATGGGTGGGAGGCTCTGGAAGCAGCAGAGGACAGAAGGGGGTAGAGATTAATGGGTGGGAGGCTCTGGAGGCAGCGGAGGACAGAAGGGGGTAGAGATTAATGGGTGGGAGGCTCTGGAGGCAGCAGAGGACAGAAGGGGGTAGAGATTAATGGGTGGGAGGCTCTGGAGGCAGCGGAGGACAGAAGGGGACAGAAGGGGGTAGGGATTAATGGGTGGGAGGCTCTGGAGGCAGCAGAAGACAGAAGGGGGTAGAGATTAATGGGTGGGAGGCTCAGGAGGCAGCAGAAGACAGAAGGGGGTAGAGATTAATGGGTGGGAGGCTCTGGGGGCAGCAGAGGACAGAAGGGGGTAGAGATTAATGGGTGGGAGGCTCTGGAGGCAGCAGAGGACAGAAGAGGGTGGAGAGTAATGGGTGGGAGGCTCTGGAAGCAGCAGAGGACAGAAGGGGGTAGAGATTAATGGGTGGGAGGCTCTGGAGGCAGCGGAGGACAGAAGGGGGTAGAGATTAATGGGTGGGAGGCTCTGGAGGCAGCAGAGGACAGAAGGGGGTAGAGATTAATGGGTGGGAGGCTCTGGAGGCAGCGGAGGACAGAAGGGGACAGAAGGGGGTAGGGATTAATGGGTGGGAGGCTCTGGAGGCAGCAGAAGACAGAAGGGGGTAGAGATTAATGGGTGGGAGGCTCAGGAGGCAGCAGAAGACAGAAGGGGGTAGAGATTAATGGGTGGGAGGCTCTGGGGGCAGCAGAGGACAGAAGGGGGTAGAGATTAATGGGTGGGAGGCTCTGGGGGCAGCAGAGGACAGAAGGGGGTAGAGATTAATGGGTGGGAGGCTCTGGGGGCAGCAGAGGACAGAAGGGGGTAGAGATTAATGGGTGGGAGGCTCTGGAGGCAGCAGAGGACAGAAGGGGGTAGAGATTAATGGGTGGGAGGCTCTGGAGGCAGCAGAGGACAGAAGGGGGTAGAGATTAATGGGTGGGAGGCTCTGGAGGCAGCAGAGGACAGAAGGGGGTAGAGATTAATGGGTGGGAGGCTCTGGAGGCAGCAGAAGACAGAAGGGGGTAGAGATTAATGGGTGGGAGGCTCTGGAGGCAGCAGAGGACAGAAGGGGGTAGAGATTAATGGGTGGGAGGCTCTGGAGGCAGCAGAGGACAGAAGGGGGTAGAGATTAATGGGTGGGAGGCTCTGGAGGCAGCGGAGGACAGAAGGGGGTAGAGATTAATGGGTGGGAGGCTCTGGAGGCAGCGGAGGACAGAAGGGGGTAGAGATTAATGGGTGGGAGGCTCTGGAGGCAGCAGAGGACAGAAGGGGGTAGAGATTAATGGGTGGGAGGCTCTGGAGGCAGCGGAGGACAGAAGGGGGTAGATTAATGGGTGGGAGGCTCTGGAGGCAGCGGAGGACAGAAGGGGGTAGAGATTAATGGGTGGGAGGCTCTGGAGGCAGCGGAGGACAGAAGGGGGTAGAGATTAATGGGTGGGAGGCTCTGGAGGCAGCGGAGGACAGAAGGGGGTAGAGATTAATGGGTGGGAGGCTCTGGAGGCAGCAGAGGACAGAAGGGGGTAGAGATTAATGGGTGGGAGGCTCTGGAGGCAGCGGAGGACAGAAGGGGGTAGAGATTAATGGGTGGGAGGCTCTGGAGGCAGCAGAGGACAGAAGGGGGTAGAGATTAATGGGTGGGAGGCTCTGGAGGCAGCAGAGGACAGAAGGGGGTGGAGATTAATGGGTGGGAGGCTCTGGAGGCAGCGGAGGACAGAAGGGGGTAGATTAATGGGTGGGAGGCTCTGGAGGCAGCGGAGGACAGAAGGGGGTAGAGATTAATGGGTGGGAGGCTCTGGAGGCAGCAGAGGACAGAAGGGGGTAGAGATTAATGGGTGGGAGACTCTGGAGGCAGCAGAGGACAGAAGGGGGTAGAGATTAATGGGTGGGAGGCTCTGGAGGCAGCGGAGGACAGAAGGGGGTAGAGATTAATGGGTGGGAGGCTCTGGAGGCAGCGGAGGACAGAAGGGGGTGGAGATTAATGGGTGGGAGGCTCTGGAGGCAGCAGAGGACAGAAGGGGGTAGAGATTAATGGGTGGGAGGCTCTGGAGGCAGCGGAGGACAGAAGGGGGTAGAGATTAATGGGTGGGAGGCTCTGGAGGCAGCAGAGGACAGAAGGGGGTGGAGATTAATGGGTGGGAGGCTCTGGAGGCAGCAGAGGACAGAAGGGGGTAGAGATTAATGGGTGGGAGGCTCTGGAGGCAGCAGAGGACAGAAGGGGGTAGATTAATGGGTGGGAGGCTCTGGAGGCAGCGGAGGACAGAAGGGGGTAGAGATTAATGGGTGGGAGGCTCTGGAGGCAGCAGAGGACAGAAGGGGGTAGATTAATGGGTGGGAGGCTCTGGAGGCAGCGGAGGACAGAAGGGGGTAGAGATTAATGGGTGGGAAGCTCTGGAGGCAGCGGAGGACAGAAGGGGGTAGAGATTAATGGGTGGGAGGCTCTGGAGGCAGCAGAGGACAGAAGGGGGTAGAGATTAATGGGTGGGAGGCTCTGGAGGCAGCGGAGGACAGAAGGGTGTAGAGATTAATGGGTGGGAGGCTCTGGAGGCAGCGGAGGACAGAAGGGGGTAGAGATTAATGGGTGGGAGGCTCTGGAGGCAGCGGAGGACAGAAGGGGGTAGAGATTAATGGGTGGGAGGCTCTGGAGGCAGCAGAGGACAGAAGGGGGTAGAGATTAATGGGTGGGAGGCTTTTGAGGCAGCAGAGGACAGAAGGGGGTAGAGATTAATGGGTGGGAGGCTCTGGAGGCAGCGGAGGACAGAAGGGGGTAGAGATTAATGGGTGGGAGGCTCTGGAGGCAGCGGAGGACAGAAGGGGGTAGAGATTAATGGGTGGGAGGCTCTGGAGGCAGCAGAGGACAGAAGGGGGTAGAGATTAATGGGTGGGAGGCTCTGGAGGCAGCAGAGGACAGAAGGGGGTAGAGATTAATGGGTGGGAGGCTCTGGAGGCAGCAGAAGACAGAAGGGGGTAGAGATTAATGGGTGGGAGGCTCTGGAGGCAGCAGAGGACAGAAGGGGGTAGAGATTAATGGGTGGGAGGCTCTGGAGGCAGCAGAGGACAGAAGGGGGTAGAGATTAATGGGTGGGAGGCTCTGGAGGCAGCGGAGGACAGAAGGAGGTAGAGATTAATGGGTGGGAGGCTCTGGAGGCAGCAAAGGACAGAAGGGGGTAGAGATTAATGGGTGGGAGGCTCTGGAGGCAGCAGAGGACAGAAGGGGGTAGAGATTAATGGGTGGGAGGCTCTGGAGGCAGCAGAGGACAGAAGGGGGTGGAGATTAATGGGTGGGAGGCTCTGGAGGCAGCAGAGGACAGAAGGGGGTAGAGATTAATGGGTGGGAGGCTCTGGAGGCAGCGGAGGACAGAAGGGGGTAGAGATTAATGGGTGGGAGGCTCTGGAGGCAGCAGAGGACAGAAGGGGGTGGAGATTAATGGGTGGGAGGCTCTGGAGGCAGCAGAGGACAGAAGGGGGTGGAGATTAATGGGTGGGAGGCTCTGGAGGCAGCAGAGGACAGAAGGGGGTAGATTAATGGGTGGGAGGCTCTGGAGGCAGCGGAGGACAGAAGGGGGTAGAGATTAATGGGTGGGAGGCTCTGGAGGCAGCGGAGGACAGAAGGGGGTAGAGATTAATGGGTGGGAGGCTCTGGAGGCAGCAGAGGACAGAAGGGGGTAGAGATTAATGGGTGGGAGGCTCTGGAGGCAGCGGAGGACAGAAGGGGGTAGAGATTAATGGGTGGGAGGCTCTGGAGGCAGCGGAGGACAGAAGGGGGTAGAGATTAATGGGTGGGAGGCTCTGGAGGCAGCAGAGGACAGAAGGGGGTAGAGATTAATGGGTGGGAGGCTCTGGAGGCAGCGGAGGACAGAAGGGGGTAGAGATTAATGGGTGGGAGGCTCTGGAGGCAGCGGAGGACAGAAGGGGGTAGAGATTAATGGGTGGGAGGCTCTGGAGGCAGCAGAGGACAGAAGGGGGTAGAGATTAATGGGTGGGAGGCTCTGGAGGCAGCAGAGGACAGAAGGGGGTAGAGATTAATGGGTGGGAGGCTCTGGAGGCAGCGGAGGACAGAAGGGGGTAGATTAATGGGTGGGAGGCTCTGGAGGCAGCAGAGGACAGAAGGGGGTGGAGATTAATGGGTGGGAGGCTCTGGAGGCAGCAGAAGACAGAAGGGGGTAGAGATTAATGGGTGGGAGGCTCTGGAGGCAGCAGAGGACAGAAGGGGGTAGAGATTAATGGGTGGGAGGCTCTGGAGGCAGCGGAGGACAGAAGGGGGTAGAGATTAATGGGTGGGAGGCTCTGGAGGCAGCAGAGGACAGAAGGGGGTAGAGATTAATGGGTGGGAGGCTCTGGAGGCAGCAGAGGACAGAAGGGGGTAGAGATTAATGGGTGGGAGGCTCAGGAGGCAGCAGAAGACAGAAGGGGGTAGAGATTAATGGGTGGGAGGCTCTGGGGGCAGCAGAGGACAGAAGGGGGTAGAGATTAATGGGTGGGAGGCTCTGGGGGCAGCAGAGGACAGAAGGGGGTAGAGATTAATGGGTGGGAGGCTCTGGAGGCAGCAGAGGACAGAAGGGGGTAGAGATTAATGGGTGGGAGGCTCTGGAGGCAGCAGAGGACAGAAGGGGGTAGAGATTAATGGGTGGGAGGCTCTGGAGGCAGCAGAGGACAGAAGGGGGTAGAGATTAATGGGTGGGAGGCTCTGGAGGCAGCAGAAGACAGAAGGGGGTAGAGATTAATGGGTGGGAGGCTCTGGAGGCAGCAGAGGACAGAAGGGGGTAGAGATTAATGGGTGGGAGGCTCTGGAGGCAGCGAAGGACAGAAGGGGGTAGATTAATGGGTGGGAGGCTCTGGAGGCAGCAGAGGACAGAAGGGGGTAGAGATTAATGGGTGGGAGGCTCTGGAGGCAGCGGAGGACAGAAGGGGGTAGAGATTAATGGGTGGGAGGCTCTGGAGGCAGCAGAGGACAGAAGGGGGTAGAGATTAATGGGTGGGAGGCTCTGGAGGCAGCGGAGGACAGAAGGGGGTAGAGATTAATGGGTGGGAGGCTCTGGAGGCAGCGGAGGACAGAAGGGGGTAGAGATTAATGGGTGGGAGGCTCTGGAGGCAGCAGAGGACAGAAGGGGGTAGAGATTAATGGGTGGGAGGCTCTGGAGGCAGCAGAGGACAGAAGGGGGTAGAGATTAATGGGTGGGAGGCTCTGGAGGCAGCAGAGGACAGAAGGGGGTAGAGATTAATGGGTGGGAGGCTCTGGAGGCAGCGGAGGACAGAAGGGGGTAGAGATTAATGGGTGGGAGGCTCTGGAGGCAGCAGAGGACAGAAGGGGGTAGAGATTAATGGGTGGGAGGCTCTGGAGGCAGCAGAGGACAGAAGGGGGTAGAGATTAATGGGTGGGAGGCTCTGGAGGCAGCAGAGGACAGAAGGGGGTGGAGATTAATGGGTGGGAGGCTCTGGAGGCAGCAGAGGACAGAAGGGGGTGGAGATTAATGGGTGGGAGGCTCTGGAGGCAGCAGAGGACAGAAGGGGGTAGAGATTAATGGGTGGGAGGCTCTGGAGGCAGCAGAGGACAGAAGGGGGTAGAGATTAATGGGTGGGAGGCTCTGGAGGCAGCAGAGGACAGAAGGGGGTAGAGATTAATGGGTGGGAGGCTCTGGAGGCAGCGGAGGACAGAAGGGGGTAGAGATTAATGGGTGGGAGGCTCTGGAGGCAGCAGAGGACAGAAGGGGGTGGAGATTAATGGGTGGGAGGCTCTGGAGGCAGCAGAGGACAGAAGGGGGTAGATTAATGGGTGGGAGGCTCTGGAGGCAGCGGAGGACAGAAGGGGGTAGAGATTAATGGGTGGGAGGCTCTGGAGGAAGCAGAGGACAGAAGGGGGTAGAGATTAATGGGTGGGAGGCTCTGGAGGCAGCAGAGGACAGAAGGGGGTAGAGATTAATGGGTGGGAGGCTCTGGAGGCAGCGGAGGACAGAAGGGTGTAGAGATTAATGGGTGGGAGGCTCTGGAGGCAGCGGAGGACAGAAGGGTGTAGAGATTAATGGGTGGGAGGCTCTGGAGGCAGCGGAGGACAGAAGGGGGTAGAGATTAATGGGTGGGAGGCTCTGGAGGCAGCAGAGGACAGAAGGGGGTAGAGATTAATGGGTGGGAGGCTCTGGAGGCAGCAGAGGACAGAAGGGGGTAGAGATTAATGGGTGGGAGGCTCTGGAGGCAGCAGAAGACAGAAGGGGGTAGAGATTAATGGGTGGGAGGCTCTGGAGGCAGCAGAGGACAGAAGGGGGTAGAGATTAATGGGTGGGAGGCTCTGGAGGCAGCGGAGGACAGAAGGGGGTAGAGATTAATGGGTGGGAGGCTCTGGAGGCAGCAGAGGACAGAAGGGGGTAGAGATTAATGGGTGGGAGGCTCTGGAGGCAGCGGAGGACAGAAGGGGGTAGAGATTAATGGGTGGGAGGCTCTGGAGGCAGCAGAGGACAGAAGGGGGTAGAGATTAATGGGTGGGAGGCTCTGGAGGCAGCAGAGGACAGAAGGGGGTAGAGATTAATGGGTGGGAGGCTCTGGAGGCAGCAGAGGACAGAAGGGGGTAGAGATTAATGGGTGGGAGGCTCTGGAGGCAGCGGAGGACAGAAGGAGGTAGAGATTAATGGGTGGGAGGCTCTGGAGGCAGCAAAGGACAGAAGGGGGTAGAGATTAATGGGTGGGAGGCTCTGGAGGCAGCGGAGGACAGAAGGGGGTAGAGATTAATGGGTGGGAGGCTCTGGAGGCAGCGGAGGACAGAAGGGGGTAGAGATTAATGGGTGGGAGGCTCTGGAGGCAGCAGAGGACAGAAGGGGGTAGAGATTAATGGGTGGGAGGCTCTGGAGGCAGCAGAGGACAGAAGGGGGTAGAGATTAATGGGTGGGAGGCTCTGGAGGCAGCGGAGGACAGAAGGGGGTAGAGATTAATGGGTGGGAGGCTCTGGAGGTAGCGGAGGACAGAAGGGGGTAGAGATTAATGGGTGGGAGGCTCTGGAGGCAGCGGAGGACAGAAGGGGTAGAGATTAATGGGTGGGAGGCTCTGGAGGCAGCAGAGGACAGAAGGGGGTAGAGATTAATGGGTGGGAGGCTCTGGAGGCAGCAGAGGACAGAAGGGGGTAGAGATTAATGGGTGGGAGGCTCTGGAGGCAGCAGAGGACAGAAGGGGGTAGAGATTAATGGGGTGGGAGGCTCTGGAGGCAGCGGAGGACAGAAGGGGGTAGAGATTAATGGGTGGGAGGCTCTGGAGGCAGCGGAGGACAGAAGGGGGTAGAGATTAATGGGTGGGAGGCTCTGGAGGCAGCAGAGGACAGAAGGGGGTAGAGATTAATGGGTGGGAGGCTCTGGAGGCAGCAGAGGACAGAAGGGGGTGGAGATTAATGGTGGGAGGCATCTGGGAGGTCAGGCAGCAGAGGACAGAAGGGGGTGGAGATTAATGGGTGGGAGGCTCTGGAGGCAGCAGAGGACAGAAGGGGGTAGAGATTAATGGGTGGGAGGCTCTGGAGGCAGCAGAGGACAGAAGGGGGTAGAGATTAATGGGTGGGAGGCTCTGGAGGCAGCAGAGGACAGAAGGGGGTAGAGATTAATGGGTGGGAGGCTCTGGAGGCAGCAGAGGACAGAAGGGGGTAGAGATTAATGGGTGGGAGGCTCTGGAGGCAGCGGAGGACAGAAGGGGGTAGAGATTAATGGGTGGGAGGCTCTGGAGGCAGCAGAGGACAGAAGGGGGTGGAGATTAATGGGTGGGAGGCTCTGGAGGCAGCAGAGGACAGAAGGGGGTAGATTAATGGGTGGGAGGCTCTGGAGGCAGCGGAGGACAGAAGGGGGTAGAGATTAATGGGTGGGAGGCTCTGGAGGAAGCAGAGGACAGAAGGGGGTAGAGATTAATGGGTGGGAGGCTCTGGAGGCAGCAGAGGACAGAAGGGGGTAGAGATTAAATGGGTGGGAGGCTCTGGAGGCAGCAGAGGACAGAAGGGGGTAGAGATTAATGGGTGGGAGGCTCTGGAGGCAGCAGAGGACAGAAGGGGGTGGAGATTAATGGGTGGGAGGCTCTGGAGGCAGCAGAGGACAGAAGGGGGTAGAGATTAATGGGTGGGAGGCTCTGGAGGCAGCAGAGGACAGAAGGGGGTAGAGATTAATGGGTGGGAGGCTCTGGAGGCAGCAGAGGACAGAAGGGGGTAGAGATTAATGGGTGGGAGGCTCTGGAGGCAGCGGAGGACAGAAGGAGGTAGAGATTAATGGGTGGGAGGCTCTGGAGGCAGCAAAGGACAGAAGGGGGTAGAGATTAATGGGTGGGAGGCTCTGGAGGCAGCGGAGGACAGAAGGGGGTAGAGATTAATGGGTGGGAGGCTCTGGAGGCAGCGGAGGACAGAAGGGGGTAGAGATTAATGGGTGGGAGGCTCTGGAGGCAGCAGAGGACAGAAGGGGGTAGAGATTAATGGGTGGGAGGCTCTGGAGGCAGCGGAGGACAGAAGGGGTAGAGATTAATGGGTGGGAGGCTCTGGAGGCAGCGGAGGACAGAAGGGGGTAGAGATTAATGGGTGGGAGGCTCTGGAGGCAGCAGAGGACAGAAGGGGGTAGAGATTAATGGGTGGGAGGCTCTGGAGGCAGCGGAGGACAGAAGGGGGTAGAGATTAATGGGTGGGAGGCTTTTGAGGCATTGGAGAACAGATGATGGTTAGTGAATTACAGATGGTAGGCTCTGGAGGCAGAAGAGAGGGGTGGGTGCATTATGGCCAGACTACCAATGGGTGAATAGGATAGTGTGAGAGGCGGAGCCATCCTAGTGACATGCGTTGGTGCAGTTCCTGGACTACCAATGGGTGAATAGGATAGTGTGAGAGGCGGAGCCGTCCTAGTGACATGCGTTGGTGCAGTTCCTGGACTACCAATGGGTGAATAGGATAGTGTGAGAGGCGGAGCCGTCCTAGTGACATGCGTTGGTGCGGTTTCTGGACTACCAATGGGTGAATAGGATAGTGTGAGAGGCGGAGCCGTCCTAGTGACATGCGTTGGTGCAGTTCCTGGACTACCAATGGGTGAATAGGATAGTGTGAGAGGCGGAGCCGTCCTAGTGACATGCGTTGGTGCAGTTCCTGGTCTACCAATGGGTGAATAGGATAGTGTGAGAGGCGGAGCCGTCCTAGTGACATGCGTTGGTGCGGTTTCTGGACTACCAATGGGTGAATAGGATAGTGTGAGAGGCGGAGCCATCCTAGTGACATGCGTTGGTGCAGCTCCTGGACTAACCAATGGGTGAATAGGATAGTGTGAGAGGCGGAGCCGTCCTAGTGACATGCGTTGGTGCAGTTCCTGGACTACCAATGGGTGAATAGGATAGTGTGAGAGGCAGAGCCGTCCTAGTGACATGCGTTGGTGCGGTTTCTGGACTACCAATGGGCGAATAGGATAGTGTGAGAGGCGGAGCCGTCCTAGTGACATGCGTTGGTGCAGTTCCTGGTCTTCTTTGCATTAGTTAGGGGTCACCTTATCTTTAATCTCCTCTTTCTCATCTCAGGAACTTCACACCAACCACTCCCGTCACGTAAAGGGGAAGTATCATGACCACAACTACACGGAACAGTATGGCCCCTCCGGCCTGATCCTGACCAAGGGGGCCCCACTAGGAGAGTTCAACTTTGGCTCCACCATTGTGCTGGTATTTGAAGCTCCTCGCCATTTCAAGTTTCACGTGAAAGAGGGTGGACGCATCTTCATGGGGGAAGCTCTTGGGACCTTGTGACCGGGGCTCTAAGAGGCTGAGCTCCAGTATTCCCTCCCCTCCGGGTGCAGGACACACCCACAAAGTGTTTTCTATTTTATAAATCTGCCTTTTATGTACTTAATAAAGAGGTTTCCTAATAAAAGTGAAATAAAGAGAATTTATTATAAACACACAAAGCACACAATAAGGAAAGTCTCTGACCACACGTGGTATCAGGAGTTGCCGGCACGTGGGATATTGCCGTTCACCAGGTCTTGGCGGATGGCCCAGCGTAGGCCGTACCTCTTCTTATCAGTGGGGATGACGTAGGTGTTTGGTGCTGGGAGGGGTCGTGGAAGAGGTGCGGGCGGAGCGGACATCATCCTCTCTCGGACGCCCCAGCGCACTTCCTTCCGGCTGCGCTCCAACACCCTCTGGACGGCGGTCCAACTCTGCTTATATTCATGGAAGCGGCTCACCGGGTCCGAGTGTTGTCTGTATTGTTCTAACAGGGAGTATGGCGGCACGCGGATGAACGATTGGACACAATCCGCTGATAAGGTAGGTGACCGCCGAGATGGGATTCTGTGTTCCTCATCCAGCGATTCTTCAGTTCCAGAGAGACTTTCCACCTCACTAGACAGAGTAGACTCATCACACACCTCGGCCTGCCCGTTACTTCTCCTGCGCAGGACTTTGCGGGTGATGGGCGGCGCTCTTCTCTTTTCCTGCCCGTTACCTCCCAGACTGACGGTGTGTCTACTGTAGGAATCCGGCTGACCCTGGCTGAACGGCTCCTGCCTGGAACTTGAGGGATTCATAGGCCAGGCAGACATCTTGTTCCAATCAGAGAAGACTTGGAGAAGTGAAGAAGATTGTATGTTCTCCTTCTCAGACTGAGCCGAGTTCCCGGAATGTGTCTCCGATCCTTCCTGACTTCTCATCAGCTGCTCCAGATCTTCCTTAAACTGCAGAAGTCTGTGCCGGGGAATGGCCGGGAATCCCAGTAGAGACAGTTCTGTGCGCAGATCCTCCTCAGAGACGGACATCAGCAGAGAACAATCGTCTACAGAAGAGCTGTGCAGGGAATCGCCCGAGCCAATGTGCGGGGGACGGTCAGAGCCAATGTGCGGGGGACGGTCAGAGCCAATGTGCGGGGGACGGTCCGAGCCAATGTGCGGGGGACGGTCAGAGCCCGAAAAGTGTCTAAGGCGCTGCATATTTCTGGAGGACATCCTCTTTAGAAGATGGAACTCTGCAGAGAGAACAGAGGTGTTTACAATCATTAACATATAGAAGCGGGTAAACCTTGGCACCCCAAATGTTTTGAAACTACATTTCCCATGATGCTCAACTACACTGCAGAGTGCCAGAGCATCATGGGAAATGTAGTTCCAAAACATCTGGGGTGCCGAAGTTCACCATCATTGACCAAGAGAATTGAATGACACACAGAGGGAGTCTGATAGAAACCACGATACAAACATATGAAAGAGATGGAGAATTTCCCGGAGGGGGGGGGGGGGGGTGTTTAGCAGCAAATAGGAGTCAAGAAAGTTTTTATAAAAAATATAATTCAATTTTATTATCAAAGGACATTATTAGTATAAAAGTTATACTATGAGGAACATTTGTAAATGAATTATGAGATCTCTACAGATCAGAAGATCTTCTCCCCAATAATATCTCATTCTGGTTCTCCGATGTCAGGAAATGCCCCGATGTATGGAAAGGCCCCCCCGATGTATAGAAGGGCCCCCCCGATGTATGGAAAGGCCCCCTCCGATGTATGGAAAGGCCCCCCCCGATGTATGGAAAGGCCCCCCGATGTATGGAAAGGCCCCCTCCGATGTATGGAAAGGCCCCCCCGATGTATGGAAAGGCCCCCCCCCCCCCGATGTATGGAAAGGCCCCCCCCCGATGTATGGAAAGGCCCCCCCCCCGATGTATGGAAAGGCCCCCCCCCGATGTATGGAAAGGCCCCCCCCCCGATGTATGGAAAGGCCCCCCCCCCGATGTATGGAAAGGCCCCCCCGATGTATGGAAAGGCCCCCTCCGATGTATGGAAAGGCCCCCTCCGATGTATGGAAAGGCCCCTCCGATGTATGGAAAGGCCCCTCCGATGTATGGAAAGGCCCCCTCCGATGTATGGAAAGGCCCCCTCCGATGTATGGAAAGGCCCCCTCCGATGTATGGAAAGGCCCCCCCCCGATGTATGGAAAGGCCCCCTCCGATGTATGGAAAGGCCCCCTCCGATGTATGGAAAGGCCCCCCCGATGTATGGAAAGGCCCCTCCGATGTATGGAAAGGCCCCCCCGATGTATGGAAAGGCCCCCTCCGATGTATGGAAAGGCCCCCCCCGATGTATGGAAAGGCCCCCTCCGATGTATGGAAAGGCCCCCTCCGATGTATGGAAAGGCCCCCTCCGATGTATGGAAAGGCCCCCTCCGATGTATTCCACCTTAAAGGTTTTGTTGTTCTTGAGGGATTTCTTATATTTCTATAAATACATCGAAAAAAACAAATCTCAATACAATCTGATGTCCAATCACCTTCCTTTTATATCACATATTGGACTCGTCATCACACTATAACATCCACCAAATGGGATCTCTGATCCAGAGTCTTCTCTTTATTAAGACCTCTTGCCAAGCCCCACGGTTGAGGTTTCTCCTTTTTGGGGTGGGGGAGGGACGCCTCCCCAGCAATGTGCGGGATCATCAGTGGGGGAATCTTCTGATCTCTGGATCAGAGATCCCATTTGGTGGATGTTATAGTGTGATGACGAGTCCAATATGTGATATAAAGGAAGGTGATTGGACATCAGATTGTATTGAGATTTGTTTTTTTCGATGTATTTATAGAAATATAAGAAATCCCTGAAGAAGAACAAAACCTTGAGGCCCCTTTCACACCGATATGACTTGTCCCACCATTTTGTACTGCAGAATCGTATGATCAGTCATTCTCCATGATTTTCAATGACTTCCATTCATATTGGCAGGACTTTGGTCCAACTTCTCTGCGAGTTGTACTCCATAGACCTCAATGTTAAACCCCTGAAGTAGCATGCAAGTCGTGCCTGAATAATAGAGACACGACTTCAGTACGACTTTGTAAGCACAAGCCCGGCTCACTGATCAGGAGAGGAAAACTTTCCCTTCGCGATGAGCGACAGGCAGTGCTGACAGATGTCTGGTATGAATCCTGAGGGGGAACGCCGCGCCAAGTTTTAAATAAAAAAACCAGCGTGGGTTCCCCCCCCCCCAGGAGCATACCAGGCCCTTAGGTCTGGTATGGATCTAAGGGGAACCCCCTACGCCACAAAATCAGCGTGGGGTCCACCCAAAATTCATACCAGACCCTTATCCGAGCACGCAGCCCGGCCGGTCAGGAATGGGGGTGGGGACGAGCCGAGCGCCCCCCCCCCCTCCTGGACCGTACCAGGCCGCATGCCCTCAACATGGGGGGGTGGGTGCTTTGGGGCAGGGGGGGCACCCTGCAGGGCCCCCCACCCCAAAGCACCTTGTCCCCATGTTGATGACGACAAAGGCCTCTTCCCGACAACCCTGGCCGTTGGTTGTTGGGGTCTGCGGGCGGGGGGCTTATCGTAATCCGGGAGCCCCCTTTAATAAGGGAGCCCCCAGATCCCGGCTCTCCACCCTTTGTGAATGAGTATGGGGTACATGGTACCCCTACCCATTCACCTAGGGAAAAAAGTGTCAATAAAAAACACAGTACACAGGTTTTTAAAGTAATTTATTAGGCAGCTCCGGGGTCTTCTTCCGACTTTGGGGGTCCTCTTCCAACTTTGGGAGGAGACGCCGGAAAGACCCCCGGTGTCCTGATCTTCTGCCAGCTCCTCCGCTATCTTCTGCAGCTCAATTTCTAGCAGTGGTCCGGACTTCTGCTTCCCTCTTTTCTTCCAGAGATGTTGACGACGCTCTCTCCAGCTGGAATGGTCTCTGAACGCTCCGCAATGGACTTATATAGGCGGTGACCCCGCCCCCTTATGAGGTCACTGTCCCGGGGCATGCTGGGACTGTGCCGTCATAAGGGGGCGTCGTCATCACCCAGTGACCACGCCTCCTAGAACGTCACATCCCCAGCATGCCCAGGGACTGTGACGGCATAAGGGGGCGGGGTCACCGCCTATATAAGTCCCTTGCGGAGCGTTGAGAGACCATTCCAGCTGGAGAGAGCGTCGTCAACATCTCTGGAAGAGAAGAGGGGAAGAAGACGATCCAGAAGTCCGGACCACCGCTGGCAAAAGAGCGGCAGAAGATAGCGGTGGAGCCGGCAGAAGATGCGGACACCGGGAGAAGACGCCGGGAAGACCCCCGAAGTCGGAAGAAGACCCCGGAGCTGCCTAATAAATTACTTTAAAAACCTGTGTAGTTGTTTTTTATTGACACTTTTTTGCCTAGGTGAATGGGTAGGGGTACCATGTACCCCATACTCATTCACATAGGGTGGGGGGCAGGGATCTAGGGGCCCCCTTATTAAAGGGGGCTCCCAGATTCCGATAAGCCCCCCGTCCGCAGACCCCGACAACCAACGGCCAGGGTTGTCAGGAAGAGGCCCTTGTCGCAGGGCGCCCCCCTCCCCCAAGGCACCAACCCCCCATGTTGAGGGCGTGCGGCCTGGTATGGTCCAGGAGGGGGGGGGGGGCGTTCGCTTG